>JAVJIF010026796.1:27500-69024 GCA_038442645.1 Agave tequilana | reverse complement strand
AACAGGGACAAATAAGATAACAGCAATCGACAATAATTCATAAAAATACCTATGAATAGTCTCGCTGAGGAATCACCTATATGACTCCAAGGCACTATCTGATAAGACGGTAACGCGGATCTCCAACCTGGGCACGCAAACCCAGGGTCGTCAGAAAGCGACCTAGTGAGTGGTAAAATGAAGGAGGCAATAATATATACAATAGTAATACAAGCACGATAATAAGATATAATACATGAGGTTGTAATAGTGATATCATATACTAAGCATATAAGAAGCAGTAGAAATATAGAAATATGTCATCTTTAATACCATCACTACCTAGCCGGTTATCATCGGGTCATGAGTCGTATCCAGTTTTATATAATAACTAATGTTATCTAGTGGTGACGTGATGGAAATGAACATGTTAGTGGTGACGTGATGGAAATGAACATGTAGATGAAGTATGCAACAAACCATCCTACTGTGTTGTGCCTAGCCAGTATATAGGAAATGCAAAACAGAATATAAGCAATGCAAAGTATACATATACATGAGGAGTATGCCACCACAGAAAGCGTAACATGTACCAGGTAAAGTAACAATTAACATGCTAGCGGATAAAGTATCAGGAACAGTAACAAGTACAACCAAACAATAGTATACATGTATCAGGCAAGTCATGTTATTTATGCAATAATCACAATAAGTACCACATGGCATTTTAATCAATCTCTTCCAGTGTCCCATACCACTGGCAGTCCATGCTGGAGCCCGCACTCCAGTCGAACTCATCCGGACATGGCATACGGGTACCATTATCCAAACGAGAGAGTGACCAAATAACAAGTGTTCCTGACGTCACTATTGTTGGGTATCATGTACTGGGTCTGCATAGTAGTGCGCTGAGGATGCCTCCATCATGCCGACACCCGCGATGTGGGATTCTAGAGGTGGCCCCCACGGATTCAAGAGGTGGCCCACCATGTCTGTGGTGTGGCACTTTGTTCCGTGTGGCACTTAGTTCCACACACCATGTGCCGGACGCCAGCATGACTGTGCGTATAACGGGAATACCATATATAACAAGAATACTGAGTCTGGTCAGTAACAATATCAATAACAAGAACACCGGAGATATCTTCGTCACCCAACACCAGACGGAGTGAGGATTCAAGAGGTGGCCCCCACGGATTCAAGAGGTGGCCCCCACCACGGATAGGTGTGATGTGGCACTTTGCTCCGTGTGGCACTTAGTTCCACACATGTTCCGCCGGACGCTGGCGTGACTGTGCTAATAACTGGGTGTACCAGAGGACAAGTATGAACTACAGTATATCAAGTACTGGAACAGTGCATGGTAGCATGATAACGGGAAATAGGAAACAGTAGATGTGGGATGCCACACATCGCATATCAACAGCTCTCAAGTTTAGTAACAAGAATATACATATCAGTAATCGGAAACAATCATATAACATGAATACGGAGATAACATGGAACAATAAGACAAGTAATATGAACGGGGATCCATAAGACAAGAATAAAGAAACCATACATGCATGTGTAACAGTGATATGCCGAGAATCCATGTAACAATGCTTACAGTATATGAAATGATGGGGTTCTGTGAAGTGGTGCACATGAATACGAACTACTGGTGTGACGTGTCATAGTATCTGTGCAACGTGATACATGTACATGTGATAATAGGGTCCCGGGTGACATGATATGTAAGTCACGGTGGTCAGTGTCTCAGATACTACCATGTCCATTGACCTACATTACCCGTATAGTGCTGATACCAGTGCGTGAAATAAGGGTGTCTAGCATGCATGTCTCGTAACAGTGTAGTATCACGAGTATCGTGGATCAGTAGACATGTGACTTAGTTCTCTAACTGTGATCCAATACATGACATAATAGTGTTCATGAAGATGGTGACATAGTGGTCTGTGTATCAGTGGCTGTGCAGGTATGATGACCGTTCCGAGTTGTCGATGTATATTGTTATTATTATGACATCCCTAGATTTATAGTGCATCAGGAAATACCTTACAATATTATATGTTTTTCCTATGACACTGAGTATCCAATAATGACAAGTTAATATTTAATAGTTACCGTATTTTATCCATAATCAAGATCTGTCAATCAATGTCACTAAACATGGTAAAAGATACTTTATAAAAGAAAAACACTCACTAACTAGCCATGGGAAGGTAGCTCTCTTCCCCACGATCGCAACGGATCCAGAATCGTCCGAATCGGAGTCCGGATGCTCCAGATATCGTCCAAACGCTAAAAATAATGAAATGGGGTTAAATATGTAATAACTGAAAATATTCAGGGGGCTGTTTGTAATTTTTCAGGGGCCTCAAAGTCATTGATAATTTTACAGGGACTTAAATGAAATTTTACCTGTAACGGGTCGGGTTTGGGTGCAAACGGGTCGGGTTTGGGTTGAACCCGAAACCCAAACCCATTTGGGTTTTTCACCCAAATAGGCAACAACAGCAGCAGCGCACGGCTGCTGCTGCCGCCCTTGCGCCACCAGCCGTCCGGCCGGCGCGGCCACCTTGTCGGTGCGACTGCCCCGCCGGCGCTGGCGCCGCTCCGGCGCCTATGGCCGCCGGACAGCCCTCACCGCGAGAGAGAGAGGGAGAGAGAGGGGAGAGCGTGGGGGTGGCCCCCCACCACCCGCGCCCGGCCGGCCTCCCGCGCCGCCGACGCCCGGCCGGCCTCCGGCGTGCCGCCGGCCTTCACTAGGGAGGGGAGAGCAGGGGGAAGTGAGGGAGAGAGAGGAAATGAGAGAGAAAGAGAGAGAGAGTGTGAGAGAGAACTTTTAGAGAGGGAGATTGAGAGAGAGAGAGTGTTAGAGAGAGATTTTATAGGGGGGAGAGAGAGGGCTGAGGCGGTGGAAGTGATGGCGGTGGTGGAGGCTTCCAGAGAAGGAAGAAGGGGAAAGAAAAAGAAAAGAAAAGAAAAAGGATTTAAAAGGATTAAAATAATATTATTTAATGCGGCCAAATTTCGACTAGCTTCGAACGGTGCCCAAAAATTACAGAAAATAGAGAATATTATTCTGAGACGTAATATGAAAACAGTTTGAAGAAATTCAATCCGGTTTGCAAATTAAAAATCTCGGAGTGTCTCGCCGATACCGGGCGACACACGGTTTGGCCAGATTTTCGATAAATTCCGAAAATTCCCAAAAATACCAATACGTAGCTCATATGATTCTAAGATATACGGTGAAAGCCGATGCTCAAAATTCTACTCCGTTACTGAAAGAAAAATCGTGAAGCCGATTAGCGGTATCGGTCGACACCGACTACGGAGATTTTCCAAAATAATTCAGAAAAAATTCTAGAAAATCCTGAAAAATCTAAATATTAGAAAATGATTTTTGAAACTGAAATCAGCTCAATTGGACTACTACGGAGGTTAAATCAATTTTGTACGTCGTATCGCGTACTGATACGGTGATACGTACACCAGGGATCAGGGGGTTACACTATTCAATTTACATAAAAATTCATAATTCAATTTACAATAATTCATAATTCAATCATAATTCATAATTTTTAGTCATGTTATTCATTATAATTTTGATTCAATTTACAATATGCTATTCAATTATATCCCCCGTATTATTCATTCTCTCTAATATTTTACCCTGATCTCTTCTGCTCCCTCCCCTCTCGATCTCTCTCTGCTTTCTCTCTTGATCTCTCTCTGCTCTCTCCACGAGAAGAGAGCAAAGAGAGATCGGGGGGGGGGGACTGGAGAATGAGAGAGAGAGAGAAAGAGAGATCGAGGGAGAGAAAGCTTACATGTGCTTGAAAATGGAGAACCACCGCTTGGAGAAGACACCGGCGAGAACCACTAGAGTTCTTTTTTTTTGTGTTGTCGATCGAAGAGAGGTATGTCTTTTTCGTTCTTCTCAGCGCCGAACGAGGAGACGACTGCGAGGTTGCAGAGAGGATGATGAGCGAACGAATTTGCAGCGTAACGTAGGTTATAGTGTGTTACGTTAATAACGTAACGTAACGTAAGTTACGAGCAAAATAAGCATAGTTATCAAACATTGTGTTTTTTAGACCTGTTACATAACGATGGTCGACGTTACGTTATATAACGAGTTATAACGGGTTATATAACGGGTTTTTTAAAACATTGTAATACTCCACAACACAATAGCAGTGGGATAATATACCTATTATGTCATTTATATCTGTCTGCGCCTATTCTTTTATTATACTGGAGGATTTTCCTAATACTGTGATGCAAGTGTTGTTATGATCTCTTCTGATGTTAAATATTATATTTTCCTTTGAGAAAGTTCACTGTTTATAATCTTTTGAAAATCAGTGCATCAAGTGCAAACGGATTTCTGTAGAATGTAGTGAAGGAAAGTGAATTTTGGTGGCTTGTCGCTGCACATATATCTGATACCTGTTTCAAAACTGTATAGATTGGTGATCTTGTGGTCCTTGATATATTTGCAACAACTATAGAGCAAGATGAATCAAAGGCTCAGCAAATTCCGTCTGCTGAGAGGAAAGGTTTGTCTATTTATGAAAAAGAAATCTTATCATTATGGTTTCTCCTTATTTTTCATGCTATTTTCACATTGATCTTATTTGTGATACTCATGATGCTTGAATGCATGTTTTTATCTGTTAGAAGCTAAAGAATATACATTCTTCACGCATTTCACACTATTTTATGAAAAAATATTATGGGCACAAGAAAAACATATTTTTATTGCCAATGCAAAAGGCATTGACGAGGTGAATTCTAAGGAATCAATCCACACACTAAAATAATAGACAGAGATAGTTAAAGCAAAATCACAGCAAGCATAAACACACAGAACTTACGTGAAAATTCGAAGTGGAAAAAAACACGAAGAGAGAGGGAGAGAGAGATAGAGAGAGATAGAGGAGAATTTCACTATAATAATGGTGACTCCAGGTGGACTTCTCTAGTGCGTTAGAGTTTCTGGATTCTGATTGTGATCCCCTCCTCGTTGGGAGGGATCTGTTATTTATTTAGGTTATGTCAAACAGATAAGGTTAGGGAGTCCTGCTCAGTTTGAATACTTAAAATTCTCATCTTGATGACGGTTGAGCTGAACATCCGGTTCAACTCGAGATAGGAGAGAGTCCAACTCTATCTGGTAGTTTGCGCCTTGCTATAGATAATGACAAATTACTCCCGAGGGGTAACTGTCCTGTTTGAATGAGAATTGGGCTTTAGAGGTGGACACCCCCTGTAACGGATTTACTCTTTTTCTAATTACCCGACCCGCTTGGAGTTCAAATTGGATGAAGACTCTGGATTAGGTGTTCTGGAGGTGGCCATGCGTCGCGCATCCCTTGAGGCCAGATGAACACGATTACAATCTCAGGCGGATCAAAAAGTGACCACTACAGATGCTTCCTCTGCTCTCATCTCTTTGGAGGAGGTTGGGAACTTTCCCTCGAGGCTATAAGTTTCCGGGGACTTTGAAGGAGATAGGGGAGCAGAAAGTGATGCAAAACCTGAAGAAGTAACTTGGGTCGATTTGCTGTCGCTTCGTTCTTGTCTTGTTTGTGGCGCGCGTGGCTCTACAGGCTGGCAGAGCCTTAAATACACGTCCCATCTATTGCGGCGTTGATAAAGTAACTGTCGCTTATGAATGTGAGCGATTTTCGAGGAAGGCATGGCGTATTTAGTGCGACGATTCGAGTCCCTTCTTCTATGGCACGCGTAGGGTCTCAGGTCGAGCAATGCTTCGTCTTCCTTTGGGATTCAGAGCCTGAGCGGTTGACGCTTCATCTTCTTCTCTCTATAAATAGGGCGGAACTCTTCAAGAGAGATCTGAACTGCTTCTTGAAGGTTCCTTTCTGCTTTCTCTGTTTTGCAAGTGGTGATGTCTTCTTCGTTCTTCATTTGGTGGAGGAAGGAGAGGGAATGAGTGGTGACGTCTGTTGCACTCTTGATGTTTAGGAGTCCGTTTGTCAAGGAGTTTCAGCTCTTGCGATGGGCTCATCAAGGGGTTTTAGCTTTTGCGACGATGCCCAGCTGTGGGGATGGACATGGAATGACCTATTTCTGCTTGGTCTGTACGTCTGGCCTTTGGTCAGAGCAGACTGGGTAGAAGTTTGGGGTTGACCCCTTTTCTTTCCTTACAACGAACATAGAGTAGGGAGCATAACGACATTCGACGCCGGCTCTGGTATCAGAGGCCGATGGTCTGAGCTCTTATGGGGTGCCGCCTCCTTGTCTGCCTCCGCTCCGGAGTTACGGTCTTGGCATCGGTATCTTTTTTGCCTTGCAGGCTTCAATCTGCAACTTGGTCGCGGTTCTCCTTGTTGGTGGCTTCCTAGGAGTTCTCAGTATCGTCGCTCATCCGGCCCTGGTGGATTGTTTGCTTAGGAGTCATCACCAGGATGCAGCTGGAGACGCGACAATAAGCACCTCCGCTTTTCGCTCAGGAAGAACATATTCATGCAAAACTAAAACTCTTACTTATATCACTCTTGTTAGATGTATTCACACTTTGTACTTGGATGGATGTAATCGAATTTTTTTTATAATAAAGCAGAGGACTTTTAACACATGTATGTTTATATCTTGCCTTATTTGAGATTTGACTTGTTGCGTCTGTTCGGGGTGCTGTCTTAGTTCCGAAGCGTTTGAAATGACTTGGAATATGGTTCCCGAACGGGATTTGTTTCCCAATGGCACCTATGAATGTTTACTTGAATGGGGGAAGCTTCCAACTTTGGAGCTGTGTTGCGCATGTTAGTCCAAGGTAGACTGTTGCCTCGCTCGGGGGGCCATCGGGGTAGGTCCCTTTGTAGGCTGACTCCGAATGGTGAGCTCTTGTCTTTCAGGGCATTCCTGAGAAGTAGCAGCGGGAGTTATTTTGTAGTCGTCAGGATAGGACCCATATAGGCCGTGGATCCGCTGGGTAGCCATCTGGGTATATCCCATTACAAGCTGACTCCGAGGGATCGACGTGGGTGAGCTGCCTTCTTTCAGGAGTTCCCGAAGGGTTGCCGTCAGAGTGAAAACCAGTATAGGCTGTCGATCTGCTCAGGCGGCCACAGTTATATCCCATTATAAGCTGGTTCCGAGAGATCGAACGAGGGCGAGCCTCCATCTTTCAGGAGACTCCCCAAGGGGTCGCTGTCAGGATGAAGACCCGTATACGCCGCGGATCTGCTCGGGCGGCCACCAGGGCATATTCCATTATAGGTGGCACTGAGGGATCGACGTGGGCGAGCCTCCATCTTTCAGGAGACTTCCCGAAGGTCACCGTCAGGGTGTGAAAACCCGTATAGGCCGTGGATTTGCTCGGGCGACCATCAGGATATATCCCATTATAGGCTGGCTCCGAGAGATCGACGTGGGCGAGCCTCCATCTTTCAGGAGACTCCCTGAGGGCATGATTCAAAGTCGTGATCTCGGCCGTCGACTCGGTGGGCACCGTTCCACATCGGTCGCAGCGCCGCAGAACGGACTCAGACGAGACGCGTGAAACGCTATGTAGAGGGTTCAAATTTTTTTGAAAAAATCATAACAACTCTTAAAAAATGTAGCGATCAAAATTGATGTATAACATGTCCAAAACATATCACTTAGCATACCAAACATGAAGATAATACATAAATACATGCATCGCGGTATTAAAATATCAAAATAAATGTATAATTTAGTAAATTATATGAAATTAATTAAATTTAAATTAACTACTATTTTCACAAAAGTAAAGATTAGCTCTACATTTCTAGTAAAAATTTAAATTATATGAAATTATTTATATTAAATTTTGACTTAACTCGACCCCGACTTGGCTAACTCGGCCGAGTTTTGCTTGACTCGGTGCCGACTCGTCTTCGACTTGGGTGACTCGGTCGAGTCGGCCCCGAGTCAAGTAAAACAATGCAATACGTTGACCTGTGGACCGGTCTGGGAACAGGGAAGGCCGTTCCGGTTCCGACTCGGGTGAGTCTGAACGAGAACGACCAAGTTTTTGAACCATGCGTAGGGGTCGCCGTCAGGGTGAAGACCTGTATAGGCCGTGGATCTGCTGGGGCGGCCATCAGGGTATATCCATTATAGGTTGGCTCCGGGGATCGACGTGGGCGAGCCTCCATCTTTCAGGAGACTTCTTGAAGGGTCGCCGTCAGGGTGAAGACCCATATAGGCCCTGGATCTGCTCGGGTGGCCATCATGCTATATCCCATTATAGGCTAGCTCCGAGGGATCGACGTAGGCGAGCCCCCATCTTTTAGGAGACTACCCGAGGGGTCGCCGTCAGGGTGAAGACCGTATAGGCTATGAATTTGCTCGGGCGGCCATCATGGTATATCCATTATAGGCTGGCTTCGAGGGATCGACGTCGGCGAGCTCCCATCTTTCAGGAGGCTCACCAAGGGGTCGCCGCCAGGGTGAAAACTCATATAGGCTGTGGATCTGCTTGAGCGGCTATCAGGGTATATCTCATTATAAACTGGCTCCGAGGTATGGACGTGGGCGAGCCTCCATCTTTCAGGACTCCCTGAAGGGTCAGCGTCGGGTGAAGACCTATATAGGTCGTAGATCTGCTCGGACGACCATCAGGGTATATCCCATTATAGGGTGGCTCCGAGGGATCGATGTGGGCGAGCCTCTAGGAGACTCTCCGAGGGGTCGGGTGTCAGAATGAAAACCTATAGGTCGTGGATCTGCTCGGTGGCCATCAGGGCATATCCCATTATAGGCTGCTTCCGAGGCATCGACATGGATGAGCCCCCATCTTTCAGGAGGCTCTCCGTGGGGTCACTGTCAGGGTGAAGGCCCGTATAGGCTGTGAATTTGCTCAGGCGGCAATCAGGGTATATCCTATTATAGGCTGGCTCCGAGGGATCGATGTAGGCAAGCCTCTATCTTTCAGGAGACTCCCCGAAGGGCCGCCATCAGGGTGAAGACTCGCATAGGCCGTGGATCTGCTCGGGCGGCCATCAGGGTATATCCCATTATAGGCTGGCTTCAAGGGATCGACGTGGGGGAGCCTCCATCTTTCAGGAGACTCCCCAAAGGGATCACTGTCAGGGTGAAGACTCGTATAGATGATGGATCTGCTTGGGCGGCCATCAAGTTATATCTCATTATAAGCTGGCTCTGAGGGATCGACATGGGCGATCCTCCATCTTTTAGGAGACTCTCCGAGGGGTCGCTGTCAGGGTGAAGACCGTATAGATTACAGAGAATGTGCACGATGCTCAGGGCATATATCAGAGTTGGTGAAACGCGATTTAAGATAGCAGAACATGATCCTTTCATTGAATGTTACATGACTTACACATAGTATCACTTCAAGTGAAAAGAGTTCCAATACTTATTGAGTTGGTTTCCACCCTGATCGGCCAGGGTGTATGACTCGTTGCCTCGCGAGCAATAACGATGTAGGGACCCTCCCAGTTGGGTCTTAGTTTCCTGCGATCTTCTGTCGCGTGCTCTGAATCAGGCGCTTCAGGACCAGGTCTCGACTTGGAATTCCTAAACTTTACCTTCTTGTGGTGGCCGCTCGGATTGCTGTTGATAGGCCGCGATGCGGATTTGGGCCTGTTGTTGCCTTTCCTCCGAATGATCCAGCATCAGACGGAGTAGGATGTCGTTATGATCCGGGACCACTCCTTCCACTCGGAGAGTCGGCATGCTGATGTCGACCCGGATGATTGCTTCCGTTCCGTATGCCAACGAGAACGGGGTTTCTCCGATCGGAACGCGTTTGGTGGTCTTGTATGCCCAGAGCACTCCGGGGTGTTTCTCCACTCATTTGCCTTTAGCTTGTTCAAGCTTTCACATAGGTTGTCGAGAATGGTGCGGTTGTTGATTTCAGTCTGGCCATTGCCTTGAGGTTAATAAGGTGAGGAGAATTGATGGGTGATGCTGTACTTGGCGCAAAACCTGGACACTTGCTGGCGAAATTAGTTTCGTTATCGGAGATGATAGTGTGGAGATCCCGAAGCGACATACTATGTTCTGCCAGAGGAACTTGACAATATGCTACCCGTGACCTCGGAGAGCGGCACTGCCTCGATCCATTTGGTGAAGTAGTCGGTGGCTACCAGTAGGAAATGCAGCTGGGGTTGTGTTCGGGAGAGCGGTCCGATTACGTCCAGTCTCCATGGCATGAAGGCCACAGCTGTGCAAGGTGTAAAGGTCAGAGCTCGGCCTGTTTGATGCTGGAGCGAACATCTGGCATTGTGTGTATTTTCTCACATAATTCTTGGCGTCATTGAACATCTTGGGCCAGTAGTACCCTGGTTGATGACCTTATGGGCGAGGGAGCGTCCTCCCGCATGGTTCCCACAATCGTCGTCGTGGATTTCCTGCATCACTTCCGAGCCTCCTCGGACGAAGACATCTTAGTTCGGGTCAGGGTGGAGACTGGAGTAGGATTTCTTGTATAGTATGTCTCCAAGAAGTATGTATCGGGTGGCCAAGTGTTGGAGTTTCCTTGCCTCCGTTCGTCGTCGGGAAGTGTCTCATCTTTTACGTAGGCAATGATGGGTTCCTCCATCCTGGTGAAGTGTTGAGGCATAGGACCTCTCCGGTGGTCGCTGAATGCTCGGATTGGTGATGTGCTCGACGGCGATTTCACGTCTGAACTGGAACTCCGTGGCTGCTCCAAAGTTGGCAAGTGAGTTGTTTGGTTATTTTCAGACTCGTGGACCCACTTGAAGTCGCATCGGGGGATTTTGGACTTTAACTTGAGAACCAGTTGCAGGTACTCCGCCATCCGAGAATCTCTTGTGACGTATCGCGCTGACTTGGTTGACTACCAGCGAGGAGTCACAGTGGTCTTCGAGCCCGGTGACCCTGAGAGTAATAGCCGCTCGGAGCCCAACTAAGACAGCCTCAAACTCGGCTTCGTTGTTGGATGCAGGGAAGCCTAGGTAAATGACTGACTGTTCGATGATGGACCCTTCTAGGGTGGTGAGGACAATTTCAATGCTTGCCTCCTTGCTATTTAGAACTCCGTCCACATTCAGGATCATCCTTTGAGTTGGTCGCCGTGCTCTGTGGTTCCCGAGGTGAATTCAGCGATAAAGTCGGCCAAGACCTAGTCTTTGATTGCTGTCCTTGGCTTGTATCTGAGTTCGTAGGATCTCAGCTCCGAAGTCCATTTTGATATCCTTCCAGTCGCTTCGGGATTTTCCATGATGCTTCTCAGGGGATGCTCAGTGAGGAGTATGATCGGAAAGGTTTGAAAGTAGTGCTTGAGCTTCCTCGAGATGATGAAGAGAGCTAGCACCAGTTTCTCTAGCAATTGGTATCTGGTTTGGGGGCCGTTCATGTAATGGCTGATGTAGTATACCAGCATTAGGACGCCTTCGTCCTCCCGAACCAAGGCTCCGCTCACCACTGATTCCTAGATGGCGAGGTAGAGATACGTCTCTCTTGAGGAAGGCTTCGACAATAGGGGTGGTGAGACCAAGTACCTCTTCAGCCCCTGGAAAGCCATCTCGTATTCCTCATTCTAGCAGAAAACAACTCCATTTTTCTTCAAGGCTTGGGAGAATGGCTTGCATTTGTCTGTAGAACGGCTGATAAACTGATTGCGGGCTGCAAGATGTTCGTTCAACATATGGACCACCTTCACAAAGGTAGGTGACCTCATGTTCAGAATTGCTGATATTTGGTCGGGGTCGGCCTCGATACCCTGTTGGGTGACCATATATCCCAAGAACTTCCCGAGAGCCACTCCAAATGTGCATTTCTCGGGGTTGAGCTTCACCTTGTACCGCCTAAGGAGATCGAAGTTTTTGTCTAGATTTGGGAGGTGATCTGCGCGCTGTACATTTTTCACCAACATATCGTCGACGTACACCTCCATAGTGTTCCCGTTCAGGTCCTTGAAGATTTTGTTTATCATCCGTTGGAAGGTAGCCCATGCGTTCTTGAGTCCGAGGGCATCACCTTGTAGCAGTAGATTCCCCGACCAGTGGTGAAGGCTGTTTTGTCTTCATCCGGTGGGTGCATCTTGATCTGATTATAGCCGAAATAGGCGTCCATGAAGTTAAGGAGCTCGTGTTCTACCGTAGCCTCTACTAGTCGATCGATCCTTGGGAGGGGATAATTATCCTTCGGGCAGGCTTCATTGAGGTTTGTAAAGTTGATGCAGACTCCCCACTTCCCGTTCTTTTTCTTCACGAGGACGGAATTGGAGAGCCAGTTGGGGTAAAACGTTTCTCGGATGAAGCCAGTTTGGAGTAGGCGATCGACTTCGTCACTGATGGCACGACTCCTTTCTTCGTTCATTCTCTTAGGCTTCTGCTTTACTGGCTTAGCATCCGCCTTGATGGAGAGATTGTGACAGATGACGTCGGGGTCAATTCTAGGCATGTCGGTGGGAGACCATGAGAATACGTCTGTCTTTTTCAAAATGGAATTGTTTGAACATCTTTTCCCGTGGGTGCAGGCTTGAGCCGATTCGGAGGGTTCGTTCGAGGTGATGTGGGTTTACCTCGAATAACTCTGGTTCTTCCTCGGTCCTATTGTCGGGGGTTTCCCGACTTGGTAGGTGAGTTGGGGTCTGGACTTTCGCCGTACCTTAATTGCTATTGTTCAATAATTCTCTTCTGCTTCTTGTCCACAGGAGTCTTCATTAGGGCCTGCTCGGGAGGCCTTTTGCGCCCACCCCGATCTCTTTCGGGCTACTGCAGCGACTGTTCTGGCCATCACTTGGTCATCCCTTATTGGTCATTCCGGATAGTGCGGGGTGCTTCAACAACTGATGATGGGTGGACGAGACTGCTCTCATCATGTGAATTCATGGCCTCCGAAGAACGGCGTTGTAGGGGGATTGGACGTCTAGGATGCAGAACTCCGTGACGACATTGAATGGATCCTCGCGGACTGGGAACTCAACTGTGCCGGGAGAACGGGCCTCATTCCCGTCGAATCTGTAGAGAAGTGACTGGATCTGGGGGATGATCAATTTTCAGGCCAGCTCGGGAGTATCCTCCATTCGATCTAGAGCGTGGCCATAAAGGATGTTGATGCTACTCCCCCGTCCACCAAGATCTTCGACACTTTGCAGCATCTGATATGTACCGTTACAACCAAGGCGTCGTTGTGCGAGAAGCGCACGGGATATGAGTCTTCTTCTGAGAAAAAGATTGGCCCACCGAGAGGTGTAGGAGGGCGAGTTACTATTGCTGGATAGTCATCCCTCCAGGGTTTCGTTGACGTAGAGGGTTCTCTCCTTGGCGGTGGTGCCTTATATCGGGGAGTTTCCGAAGATGGCATTTACTTCCCGATATTGAACGAGGGTGCTGCCCAGGTATTCGTCTGTGGTCTCGGACTGCCTCTGCACTCTAACCTCCGAGGGCAGTTCAGGGTTGAGAATGAACCCCCAGAGGTATCCTTCATTGATCAGGTCCTGAAAGTGCCGTCTGAGGGTTCGGTAGTCCACTGTGAGGTGGCCCATCCCTTCGTGTAAGGCACAGTAATCTCTAGATCTAGGCCCTCTTGTGTTAGGTGGGAGGGGTATGGCCGGACGACTGAGCCAAAGTTGGTCTTTGATGGTGTTGAAGATCTGATCGATCAGTACCCAGAATGGGAGCTCTGCTTCGCTCCCTTTGCTAGATTCGGTAACATGCCTAGATGGCTTGCGGATAGTGGAGGAATTGTGGCTCAGATTCTTCCTCGGGGGGAATTGTTGCTTCGGCTTCTCGACCTGGAACCTTGTCTCGGGGGCGACTGGACGTGGCCCGAGTTGCCTCTTCTATTTGGATGTACTTCTGAGTCCGGACGAGGATATCGTTAATCTTGATGATGTCACTCTTCACCAGATGTTTGTAAAAGGGGTTGGTGACCTGAAGCCCACTGATGAAGGCGGCAGCTGCTACGTCCTCATTACAGTTGTATGGTAGGGTCATCTGGCTCTGAAAGTAGTTAACGTATTTCTTTAGGCTCTCCCCAGCTTTCATCTTGATCGTGGGGAGGTAGTTGATGTTCCTCTGGAATTCCCTCCGAGAAGCAAACTGGTTGTAGAATGTGTCAGTTACTTCATGGAAGTTCCGGAGTGAATTCTTCAGGAGCGAATAAAATCAGTGGTAGTCGACCCCTTGAGGCTGGACGGGAATGCTCTGCAGAGAAGGAGGTCGTCCTATGCGTAGACCGCCATCTTGTCCTGGTACTGTCGGAGATATAGGAGGGGGTCGGAGGTCCTGAGTAGCGGTCAAAGGCCGACATCACAAACTTCTTAGGGAAGCGGAGCGTGGTGATTTCCCTCGACAATGGTGAGTCTGTAGGTCTCATCCCACTGTACTCCATCCCTTTTAAAAACTGCTGACTCGCTTTGATTAAGCCGCTCCTGGACCAGATCCTCGATGTTCTCTATGCGAGGGAACTTCGGGGCTCGGGAACGCTCAGAATTCCCGTGGTCCTCATTATCTTCGTAGATGTCCGATCGTTGCATCTCAAGCTTTGGGTGGAGTGAGCGGATTCCCGTGTACGTGTTGGCAACAGGGGAGCCCGCACATTTCTTCCCGCAGTGGGAGAAGATTGCGACTTCCGCTGTGTCCCGATTTGTTTGAACAGTCGTGTCTGGACACGGGTTGCTGCTTCTTTTTCACGGGCAGCAACTTCGTGGAGCCAGATCATCTCCGTCTGCTGGTTCTCCATCTGCTTTTGCATGGTGGAGAGCATCTGGAGGAGTTGGTCACCGTTGAGCGGCAGCTTGGGTTCGGCGGCCTGCATCCCAAGTGGCAAAGTAGTGTTGGAATGAGAATCTTCAGCGTCAGAGATATGAACGTCGGATAGGTTGGGCCAACGGTCCGCTAGCTCAGCCGCTTCGATAATTTTCCCTATTCCTTTCGGATTGGCGGGGCGACTGTAGTCTGATTGACGATGTACCTTGACGGAGCCATATCGGTCGTGTAGGTCATTTAGAGGTAGGGGATCCCAAGTAAGGATTCAGAATCACTCAACGAAAGCACCAAATGCAGATATGAATTTCTAAGGAATCAATCCACGCACCAAAATAATGGAGAGAGATAGTTAAATTGAAATCAGCACAGAACTTACGTGGAACCCAAAGTGGGAAAATCACGGAGAGAGAGGAGAATTCCACTATAACATTGATTACCGTAGACTTCTTTAGTGTGCTAGGGTTTTTGGATTTCGATTGTGATCCCCCTCCTCGCTGGGAGGGATCTGTTATTTATACATGTTATGTCAAACAGATAAGGTTAGGGAGTTTTGCTCAGTTTGAATACTTAAATTCTCATCTTAATGGCGGTTGAGCTGAACATCCCTATTTGAATCGAGATAGAGGAGAGTCCAACTCTATCTGGTAGTCTGCGTCTTGCTGTAGGTATGGACGAATTGCTCCTAAGAGGTAACTGTCCTGTTTGAATGGGGATTGTGCTTTAGAGTTAGAGATCTCTTGTTACCAAATTTACCTCTTCTTCTGATTATCCGACCCGCTTGGAGTTCAAACTGGATGAAGACTCTGAATTAGGTGTTCTGGAGGTGGTCACGCGTCGTGCATCCCTTGAAACCAGATGGACTCGTGTCACAGTCTCAAGCGGGTCAGAAAGTGACCACTACAGGCATAAAGGTGCATAGGAGCAATCAACTATATAAATTTCCCAGGCCAAATAACGTTCGTCAAGTATATGAAGATCTATGCTGCAATATAATTTTTTCTGTCCTTACCTGGATAGTCAAATTTCTGTCTTGGACATATTGGATAGACACACGTTCAGGGCACTTTACCAAGCCAATTACAGATCCATAGTCATGTTCTGATAATGCATGTCCAATGCAATTCAATATTAACAGTTGAATATGAAAGAGAACAATTGTGTGGCTTCTATAACACAAAGAAATTAATTTAATCAGATTATTAGCTGATCAGTAGGTTGTTACGCATGTACATGCCGTATTTTTGTAAATGTGCATAAATATTATTGAGTCACGGAGTCATATCATTGGGTAGTTCCTTTGTCAGCACTTGACACCTTCATGTGTCCAAAAAACAGTCTGTTTTACACTACACTGCATTTTTTTGTTTTTATTTTCCTTCTCTTCTCATAAACTTTTATTATTCGAATCTGTGACACTTGACACCTTCATGTGTCCAAAAAACAGTCTATTTTACAATACAATGCATTTTCCTTGTTTTTATTTTTCCTTCTCTTCCCATAAACTTCTATTATTTGAATCTGTGCTCATTGACATCACGTGACAATTGATGCTTGAAGCAAGCTCTTTGAGGTATTTACCATTGTATCAACCCTATTGTCAATTTCGCTTTTCACACTGAGGCTTTATTTTTCTAATCAAGAACATGGTGTTAGATCTAATAATTATTCTAAACAAGATCCACGCATAAATTATAAGCCTCTTTATCAAGATCAAAGGGAAGAGGGTTTAAGCATACTTGATTCCATCACGAAGGGATGCCGAAGGTTGCACGATCTTGAGGATGCCGGAGTTGAGGAAGGAGATTCTTCTATCCAGCCACCAAGTTCTCTTCTCGATCCTTAGAGGAGATGAGAGGCCTCTAAGAGAGATTCCAATCCATGATATTTATATGCTCAAGGCAATCCTAGCTCAACTCATCATAGATCTAGGCCCTTGATTAATATCACGCGTTCACACGTGTAGATGAGATTCACGTTATAAATTTATTTACACTAATGACTAAGTGTAATTGAAACGAGTCTAAACCCAAACGATTAGGCTTGATCAATTTTTCATTGGGTTAAACAACATAGGCTTATAGAGACGGGTGTATAAATCTAATTAAACCTGTGTAGGCCTAAATTAATTTAGACTTTAATCCAATAAGTCTAATAATTTCCCACTTGGGTCAAGCAAGTTATACTGGAAGGATATTATACATAACTTTATGGTACCAAAACTTTAACCGTCAATAAATCACGTTTCAAAACAATCTGGTCTATTAAGTGCCTGCCACCGAACATAGCGGTCGTTACCTTCTGTATAATTGAGGTAGGGCCTTCTACATTACAAGTTTCAGAACCCTTAACGATAAAGATCAAATGTGGACGTGTGACATGAAAATGTCCTCTGATGAAATAAGGTACAATTTCAACTGGTTCACTTTATGACTCCAATGAGTCTAACCTCATGACTCTGACGAGTCTGACTTTATGACTCCAACGAGTCCAACTGCTAACAAACTCAAATGCGCAAATTTAAATAAAACCATTATCACTTTATTATTGGAATCAACAAATATGCATAAAGTGCAGTTAGAAATAATGTCTGTTGCATAAAATTATCCACTCCCACTAAACCAGAATATCATCATGACTAGCCATTCCCATATGAGCATTATGCTCTAAAAAGACTTTAGGTGACAATTTTAGTGAGTGAATCTATAATGTTAAGAATAATATTATTACTATTAACAGACACAATGTGATTTTGAATTCTAGCTTTAATGACAAGAAACTTGATGTCAATGTGCCTCGACTTTTGCTGAACTTTTGTCAATTTTGCAGTAGAGCTCTGTAGTTCTTTTGTCACAGTGTAGCTGTTATGGCCTTTTGACTAAATCCGCCATCTTCCTGCAATCAGGAAAATGTCACTAGAAGTGACCTTCCTATTGTCGATACATCCAACATAATCTGAATCTGTGTATCCAACTAGTTGCAACTGATCAGATTTCCTGTAGGTATGCATGTAGTCTTTTGTCCTCTGTAGATATCGAATTATCTTCTTGGCAGTCTTTTAGTGATCAATCCCAGAATTGATCAAGTATCTGTCGAGTTTCTCAACGACATACGTTATGTCTGGACAGGTACAAATTTGAGCATACGTCAAACTTTCAACTGCCGATGCATATGGAATGCTTTCATTTGCTCTTTCTGTATGTCGTTTTTGGGACATTAGAGTAGACTCACTTATCTCCCTTAGTGACATGTATATCACCTTAAGAGAAATTCTTCATACCATATCTATATAGCACCTTATCGATATAGATCTTTTATGATAAACCTAATATTTTACGTGTCCTGTCACGTTGAATTTGGATGCTTATCACAAAAGAAGTGTCTCCAAGATCTTTCATCTCAAAATTCTATGAGAGAAAATACTTGGTCTCAAGTAGAAGATGTATATCGTTACTTGTTAGTAGAATGTTATTCACATATAGCATAAGAAATATAAGTCTACTCCCTTAAATTTGTGATAAATGCATTGATTAGCTATATTTCTTTAAAATCAAAACTGGATATTACTTGATCAAATTTCAGATGCCATTGACGGGATGCTTGCTTTAGACCATAAATGGATTTCTTTAATTTGCAAACCAGATGTTGTGAACCTTTGGCTTCAAAAATTGTCTGGTTGCACCATATAAATTTCTTCCTCAATATCACTATTAAGGAAGGCAGTCTTAATATCTATTTGCTGTAACTCCAGGTCAAAGTGGGCTATTAGTGTCATGATAATTCTAAAAGAATCCTTCATGAAAATCAGAGAGAAATTTCCTTATAGTCAATACCCTCTTTGAGTAAACTCCTTTACGACAAGAGATGCCTTATATCTTTCGATGTTGCCTTTCGAATCCCACTTGGTTTTGAACACCCATTTACAACCAATCAATTTCTTTCATTTAGGCAACTTTACTAAACTCCAAACATCGTTGTCCTTCATGGATTTTAACTCCATCTTTCATGGCATTTAATCACTGAGAGGAGTGAACACCGAGTTTAGCCTCATTAAGGATGTGGGGCCATCCTCTAGTCATATGTCAAAATCATGTTCTTGGAGATAATCTATATAGTCATTTGCAACAGCTGATCTCCTCTCCCTAGTTGATGTCCTAGGTACTTGTGGTTAAGGATTTTCAGGTTCTACCTCATCAGTAGGATCTATTTCAGGATAAACTATATCTGTACCTTGTAAGAGTACAACTGTATTTTCATGCTGAAGAGAAACAATTATTTTATCATTTGGAACAGTTGTAATGGGTATAACAATCTGTTCTTCCTCAAATGTGAAATCTTTTTGTAGTTGACTCTCACTGTTTTTAATATTCTCAATAAATTTAGCATTATCCATCTCTATTATGTTTTTTAGTGGAGGAACAGTAAAACCTAAATATTCTAAACCTCTAGAACAGTGTTTTAAAAACCCGTTATATAACCCGAAATAACTCGTTATATAACGTAACGCCGACCAAGTGTTATGTAACAAGTATAAAAAACACAATATTTGATAACTATAGTTATTTTGTCCGTAACTTACGTTACGTTATGTTATTAACGTAACGCATCGTAACCTACGTTACGGTGCAAGTCGACTTTTAATAAGCCCTCCATATTTTCCCGGTCTGTGGCAAAAAATCCCCCCAAATTCGCTTGCTCATCGTCCTCTCTGCATCCTAGCAGTCCTCGTTCGGCGCCGAGAAGAAAGAAGACATATATCTCTCTGATCGACAGTAAAAGAACTCCTCTGGTGGTTCTTGTCGTGATGGTTCTCGCCAGTGTCGTCTCCAAGCGGTGGTTCTCTGTCTCCAAGTACATGTATGCTCTCTATCCCCCGATCTCTCTCTGTTCTCTCTCTCATTCTCTAGTCTCCCCCGGATCTCTTTCTCCCCCTAATCTCTCTCTGCTCTCCCTCTTGAACTCTCTCTGCTATCTCGGGAGATAGTAGAGAGAGAAAGCAAAGAGAGATCAGGAGAGGGAGAGCAGAAAGAGATCGAAGGGAGAGAGCAGAGATAGATCAGGGGTAAAATATCGGAGAGAGTGAAGGACACGGAGAGTATAATTGAATAGCATATTGTAAATTGAATTATGAATTATAATGAATAACATGACTAAAAAATATTAATTATGATTGAATTATGAATTATTGTAGATTGAATTATGAATCTTTGTCTAGATTGAATAGCATGGTAAAATTATGAATTATAATGAAATATACAGATTATAATTGTTGTTTGTATAGATGAAATTATGAATTATAACTCGTGAATGTGAAAAAATGTTGTGATACTTGCTAAAAATTGTTCTAAGACTTGCTAAATGTGTTATATATTGTTTTGATATTTTTAAATTTTTTTAAATTATTTTTTTATTTAAAAAAATTCTTAAATATAATATATATTTATTTTTTATTATAAATATTAAATCGTGTAACCTACGTTATGCGTTACGTTATAACCTATGTTAACATAACAGAAGAAAAACGTTATCATTGCATTATCGTTATTTTAAACATTGCTCTAGAATACCCTACGAAGAAGCATCTAACTCTTCTTGAGTCTAGCTTCTTCTCATATGGCATATATGACCGAGCTTTAGCTGGACAACCCAAACATGAAGATGCCTAATGCTGAGAGTTTTTCCAGTCTATAATTCATATGGGTTTTAGTTACTATTTTTCTAGGTACTCTATTAAGGAGGTAGATAGTCATCTTTAAGGCTTCACTCCATAATAACTCTGGTAGGGTAGTGTGAGCTATCATACTCTTAACCATGTCCTTTAGTGTGCAATTTCTCTCATAGCAACACCATTTTGACAAGGTGTCACTGGCATGGTGTACTTAGTGACAATGCCACACTTTTTCAGAAAATTGGTGAAAGGTTCTGTTAGCCCAAAGGCCCGTCACCTTAGTTTTGATGATGACTAACTTATAAAGTTAAGTTACTAATGATTTTGTGTTTATTAAGTTTCAGTTATTGGTCAAGATCTTAGTAGGTGTTTAGCTTCAATAAAGGATTCAGAGTCAAGTTTTGGAGCTAACACGTGTTGATTCAAGAGCTTGCGCATCAAGATCGCATCTGGTACTCGGATGGAGTCAAGCTCATTGGATTAAGTTTGGATCGAGTCGTCTTGGAGATGAAGATCTACAAGAAGATTTCGGTTTAGGTTTCTTTAGTTTTTGTTTAGATCTTTTGTGAGGATAGTTTAGTTTTGATATGCTCAAGTATACACACACAAGTTCAAAAGTTTTGATTTTGGTTTAACCGTTTTGAATTCTCAAGAATATACATATATCGTTTTCATGAATAGATAGAATCAAAACAAGTTTACATGGTTTAAATGTGTATTGAATTTCATCCATATACATTATTGTTTCATATTGTCCAAAAACTTATTTTGATGATTCTAGTTCATGTGTTTAAAGTTTTGTTTTTGTCAAACTTATTTTGGGATTTATTGTCAAAAATATAGATATATCATTTACAATGTGTATTGGATTCTATCTATACACACTATGCTTCAAATGTGTTTCTATATCTTGTTTTTGTATTTATATAAGTTTTGAAGAACGGTTTTCCATTTCAAGTTGGTTTTTAGAAAATATGATTTTCAGTTTAAGCCCTAATTTCTATACCTCAAAAATAGTTCAAACAATTTGTAATATGTGTTGATTTTTAATCACGCATATTTGTATTTTAAATATTTACATGAACTTATTTTTGTGAATTTTATGTGATTTTATAGGAGTTTATGGGTATTTAAAGTCTAAGTTTTCAACCCTTTAATCCCAGTTTTTGGGCTACTGGCGGTCGATCGAATCAGGGCTCGGTCGACCGGTCGGTTCACCGACGTGCATGGATACGTGCATATAGCCATGCCTATGGGCCGGTCGAACGTACGGTCGACCGACTGGCACTACCCAACTCTCGGGTAGGGCTATCGATTGATCGAGCGGTCGACCGACAAGGCAATTTGCCTTCAGGGCGGTCGACTGACGGCTTTAAACGATCATATTTTTGACCGTTGGCCGGTCGACCGGTCGGTCGACTGACAGCCTATTCTGGGCAGGTTTTGACCCCAACGGCTTTTTTTCCTGGGCCCTATATAAGGGCTATTATGGCTAGATTTTTGTAAGATTTTTGGGAGCAATTTTTTCTATCTTCTCTTGAGTTTTTAAAAAGGTTCTAATATCGGATATCGGGATCGTATCAGATAGGGTTTTTTCATATCGGATATCGAATATCAGGGTACACGCGCATATCGGGCGTTCATATCAGACACTATATATAATGAAATATTGATAACTAAAAGTTGGCTTAGTGTCATAAATATCATCTACCTAATAAAAATGATGTTATATGCATGCAAAAACAATAAAAAAACAATGTACATTTGCACGCAGTCGTGCAATAAATAAGTTATTTCATATCGGGCAATTTATCGGCCAATAGCGGGCACCCTTTTTTTGCTACAAAAGATAACGATTTTTCCATATCGTATCGGCAACAGGCAAAAAAAAGAGATATCGGACGATATCTCGGCCAACTCGGATGATATTTAAAACAAGGGTTTCTACAACAAGTTTCAAAAGAGTTTTTTTGCTTCAAAATCAAATATTTATTTGTCTTTTAAAGTTTTTGGAAAATCAAAGAAAAATAAATCTTTGAGAAATTTATTTTGTTCTTTATTTTTCATATCTAGAGTTTTTTCAAGTATTTTTTCTTTGAGATTTCTTTTCCAAATACTTTTTCAGGTCCTGGATATCTACCTGATCCGTTATCTGTCATAGTACTCACCACCACGATCAGATCTAGCGGCTTTAATTTTTTTTCTATTTAATTAATTTTCAACTTCAGCTGTATAAATTTTAAACATATTCAGTGATTGAGATTTCTCATGAATCAAGTATAGGTACTCATAACGAGAGTAATTGCCCGCGAAGGTGATGGAGTACTTGTGGTCATTTTAGAAAGTTGTAGGGAATGGACCACAAATTTTTTTACATACCAAATTTAAGATTCTTGAACTCCGTCTGGCATCAAACTTTTTAATATTTCTTTAATATATTCGCTTAGTGTCTAGACTATTCACATTTAAAGATTCAGGATATGAGGCATGAAGTTTCAGTTTATATAGTCATCAATCAGAATTCTAGTACCAACAACTTTAGATTTGAAAAAGAGACTAACTATTTCATTATAAGAGTAACAGTAAAACTAGATCTGTCTAACAATGAATAGAAATACGATTTCGCCTAAAAGGGCGGTACATATAAAGTCTCATCCAAATCTAAAATAAAAAATCAGAATTTAATATAAGCCTACAAACTCTAATAACTTCAACTGTAACTTTATTTCCATCCCTATGTATACGTATCGCTCAGCTGAGCTGGGTCTCCTTTGGGTTTGAAAGTTCCGCATTGAATCGCTTATGTGAATTATCTATCCATCATGTAAGAATGACACTAAAGCTAAATTAATTACAGAATAAACATAACTATGAGATATACCCTTCTTAATTAGTCATTTCTGATGCTTTATGTAATCCTGCTTGAGGTGACCTACTTCTTGCTGAAGAAGCATGCAATGACCTTAGGCTTCTTCTCCTACACTTTTGCCATTGTAGGATTAGCAACTGTAGTAGTGTTTATATTCCTCCCTTTAGATATACTTTTCCTTTCTTATTAGAAGTGTACTTGGATGCTAAGTGAGCACTTTCAGTCTTTTCTTGTTTCAATCTCTCTTCTTCCCAGACACAGTGACTAATGAGCTCAATGAGACTTCACTTTTCCTTTGAGAATTATAAATAATCTTGCAAAGGGTTATCCTATGTAAGAAAAGAGATCAGAATGAAATACACTAGAATCTCTTCAGAGAGTTCCAATTTCAGTGCCTTTAGTATAGAAACAAGATTGGACATTTTCATAATGTACTCCCTTATGTTTTCTGCCATTGTAGCGCATATTTATCAGCTTGCTAAGATGCGTGCTGGCCTAAACTTTATCCGATTTAATGAATCGGTCGGCAACTTCAGCTGGAAAACTCTTAGCACTGACTTTATCAAGCATAGAACCCCTAATAGTTATAAGAATAGAATATTTTATGACCAATAGACACATCTTATTGGACCTCTCACACTTATCATAATTGGCCTTTTCTTTAACTGAATTTTTGTTAGTGATAGTAGGGGTCCATCAGTCCTTAAGGTGTAGTCTAGGTCCATGAATCTAAGAACGATCTTTTATGTGGTCTTATCACTTCTTAAAGTTTGTACCATTTAATTTAGACTACATAAACATACAATTTCTCATAAACATTGCATTTAATAAAATTCTACTGTAATAGCCATAAAAATTAAATTTCAGAAAATGCAACCAGTTTAACCGATAGAGCTGTCAGCCAAACTTTGAGAACAAGTTATGTTTTTTATGCCAACAATGTACTGACCCAATATAGAACTCTAAAGTCGATGTCTTATATAAGAGAACAACCTTCCTTTTAGACGACTGTTCCTTTATAGGATTGGTCCCAAAGTTTAAGTTATTTATATCGATCATATAATATATATAATGACCCGGCCATAATGACAGCCTTTCTTTGGGTCGATTGCCACACACATGGGCCACACAAATCTACGCATCTTGATTCTTGTTCTGCCGTCAGACTAGTTGATGAGGGTAATATAATACGGGCTTATAGTGTGACAACTTTCCTTTGGGCTGATTACTACACACCAAGATTCTTACACTTGCATTATCCACATAAGTATTCGATGTCATACATAATTCGGTCAAACAATAGTTTTCCTTTGGGCGGCTATTGCCCGCATGAATTATATACGCAATTAAATAAGCTCTTTTTTATGAATTTTTTAACTTGAACATGTATATATCTTTATTTGTGTTATCTACTGTAGTAAATATCAATATTCATTATGTTAGAACAATATAAGCAATATAATAAATATTGATGAAGCAGAAGCATATAAGAACACATAACCATAGTAAATCAACACTTCAATGCCAACTTTATGTTAACAAACTACTGTTTTGTCATGTATAGTGTGTAATAATGTAGTGCTTGTCAAGAGCTTCAAAACAGCTGTTTACACACCCAAAACAGAGGTCAGATGAGCACGTAACGACTAATTGAAATTTCTCGAGTCTGCAGTGCTTATCGAGTCTGTATTAGATTCGACCCGCAATGATTAAGTTATGAGTTTCCTTAATGGGTCGGGTTTAGATAAACTGGATAAAACTCAATAAACTTAATTTGAGATTGATTAGGATTAAACTTCCTTATTGGATCAAAGTCCGAAGTCTAATTCTAATATTAATCAAACCCAATAATCTTTATGCATGCATGCATGCACACGCGGATGCTTGCTGGCCAAGAGGTCAGGTGCACCCCCTTGGCTGCGCAAGCTCTGATTTTTTTTAAATTTTAGAAAAATTTCCAAAATAATAACATAGATTAAAAAAATCCCAGAAAACATATACATGTAAAATCATCCCTTTTTAAACTTTTAATTCAATATATGAGACATAAATATTTATTGAATCAAGGGAAGTATTTATCATGATATTTATTGATTGAGATCGAAGATTTTACTTTATATTCCGATAATCCTATAAAGAGGAAGCTCTGATACCATTGTTAGATTTAATAATTATTCAAAACAAGATCCATGCATAAACTAAAAGTCTCTTTATCAAGATCAAAGGGAAGAAGAGTTTAGGTATACCTGATTCCATCACGAAAGGGATGCCGAAGGTTGCACGATCTCGAGAATGCTGGAGTTGAGGGAGAAGATTTTTCTCTCCAGCCATCAAGTTCTCTTCTTGATCCTTAGAGAAGATGAAGGGTCTGCAAGAGAGAGATTAGATCATAGTAGTGAAGAGGGAATCCAATCCATGGTATTTATAGGCTCAAGGCAATCCTAGTCCAACTCATCATAGATCTAAGCCCTTGATTAATATCACACGTTTCACACGTGTAGATGAGATCCACATTATAAATTTATTTACACAAATGGCTAAGTGTAATTGAAACAAGTCTAAACTCAAGCCATTAGGCTTGATCAATTCTTTATTGGGTCAAACAATAAAGGCTTATAGCGATGGGTGTATAAATTCAATTAGACTTGTGTAGGCCCGAATTAATTTAGACTTCAATCCAAATAAGTTTAACACATGGTGCAAATAAACATCCTGTTATCAGGTGCATCATGTTTTAGCACATAGTAGTTGGCATGGATTTTTCTCCCGATCTTTTGTTCCTTACATCATGCAAACTGTTTCACTAGTTTTGAAGGTAAATGTGGGAAACTCTATACCCACCCAATTTAGGGCGAGGAAATTCCTCCTTTTTTTGCACACGACATGCTTTGGATCTGTAATTGGTCATCACACTCAAATCCCTCTTATCAACTTGCTAGTGACGAGTCGGTGGCCGTTTCCCTTATTGTTGTAAAACTTGTCAAGAAAGCATAATATTGTACAGAAAACTTGAAGATTCACCCTAGTTATAATATTTATGATGACCTTTTCAACATGGTAATTTAATTAGCATAATGTTTCCCGTATGAGCTAAATCGGCAATAAAGAAGATTTTAATGATTTGTTGTGTTCCTTAGCTGCCCATTCTATGTGGACATATGATGGGTTTGTGATGAGGAATTTAATTCATATACCTGTAAGAACTCTTTTGGTCTAGTAAATGAAGAACTTTTTTGCAGTTTGCTTCCTAATCTGCCCTTGTAAGCGTCAGTGTAGTGTGTGTCTATAAGCACTCCAGTTAATCTTATTAATTTCTCTTTTCAGGATTTCACTTGGACACAGAAGAAAGTGACAACCTCCTTCCTGGATTTCTTGATTCAATTGTTGGAATTAGGCAAGGTGAAACGAAGTCATTTCCTCTTCAGTTTCCTGAATCATGGGAGCAAGAAAATCTTCGAGGTGTTCATGCTCAATTTACTGTGAGTCACGTTATTCCTAAGCTACTGCAAAACAATAATTTTTAAAATTTATGAGGGTAGAAGCACAAATTTTATTCCTTTGTTGCATTAGATTCGACCTCTTTTCTGTTCCTGGCAGGACTTAGATTACTTAACCAGTTAAGGCCATTGATCTTTGAGAATCCCCATAACATTGCTTCCTCTATTGAGGATATTCATATAATCCGAAGTACCAAAATGGAGAGTGAACTTGTGCATACGTTTTATACAATTGAAATGTATAGCCTGAGATCCAAGTGTGATCTTAGTTTCAACAACTGGTCTTGTTTGTTCCATAGAGAATACAAGCATAAAGTTCATGTGTTTCCATTTAATGATTACTCTTTTTGGGAAAATGTGTGCACTGAACATGATAAGGTATAATAGTTTAGGTCTTGCACTTTCCAGGTCGTATGCAAAGAACTCTTCTTCAGAGGTCTACCCGAACTGGATGACTCTCTTGCTGAAAAGCTCCTTCCTGGATGCAGTACTCTAAATCAGGTTAATTTCTTCCCCTGTGCTAGATATATGTATCTTTAACATCAAGATAACAGTACAATGATTCCCATGACTTCTTATTTTCATATGCCTCTCCACGATATGAATGTCCGCATCACCTAACATGGTCCTGGATTGAAGGATGTTTTTTCTGACCTCAGGCTGCTAATAACTTTCTAGACATGTTGCATAGGTTCAAGAAGCAATATTGGAGAGATGTAAAGAAGTTGAACAAACTGCAATAGAACAAGCTACTGATAATGCAATACTGGATCAACTATGCAAGGTGATTGACAGTTTCTCGGATACCTATTGAAATTAACCTTTTTTTTGGTTTGTCCTTGAGCATTATTGGTTCATCATTCTTCCCTTGTTCTGCAAGGAGCTTTTGAAATACAATAAGAATTTTTTTCATAGTTTTGCTGTGTTCCCATTGTATTTGATTCTTGTTGATATATAATGTTACTTCTTGCCTAAAAATATTTATTTTCATATCACTTGCAGATTGTTGAAGTTGACATCCCTCAATCCTTGTTTGAAGAACAAGGCAGACAGCTATATGGAGCCAATCTTTTGCAACTACAGGTAGAGGACCTTTGTGTAACTTTCTTTGTAATGCTTTTGTAGCTTTTTATCTGATCTCATCCCATGGACAGGCAAGCAACAAACTTAATGAACAGCAGTTAGCATCTCTTTCAAGTGAAAAAGCAGTAAAGACATACCTCGAAAACCAGAGGGATAACATAACAAATTTAGTAAAGCAGATGTTGGTGGTGGCTGAGATTTTCAAATCTGAGAATCTGGAGGTATGCATCTGGTTGAATGACTTGTCCTAACAATTTTATATTGTTCAGTTACTGTAATGAAGCTTTTATAGTCATGCATTATAAAAGTATGATAGTTTATGTGTTTTAGTATATTTCTTTTAGAGTAATACCATAAATTAATATTGCCATGATTATTTATGTGTTTTAATAGTTAATAGTAAAAAGTATTTCTTTAAGAGTCACTTAATGTTAAACTGAAATCCCTAATTAATCAATTATTTATTAATAAAAGTATGTGGGTCCATGTTCTCCTAATGTATTGTGTGTCTATGGAAGAAAGTTGATTTTTCAACCATTTTACCCCTACAAATAATGCCAGCCAAGAATAGTCTTTAAATTGAAAATTGATCTAGAGGGCTCAGAAAATTGTGAAAAATTAGGTTAATGTCCAATCATACCAAACCCCAACCATTACCTATGGTGATTTCTAGTAACACATAATAGTAAGTGAAAGCTAGTTTTTTTTCGTAATTTAAACTAAATCTAACAACAATTTTTCAGATATAAACCCACAAATATTGCTTTGGCATATTTTTTTCCTTTAGAATTTACTTTTCGCAGATATACCGCTTATATATATAGTTATTCTTTAAAAAAGAGAGCAGGTATCTATCTTTATTACTATATTGCACCAACTATTTTGTTATACAACATTTTATTGAAACGTGATCAAACTCAACCAATTATTTTCAAAAAACATGTCAAAATGTTGTTAATTATCTTAATAAATCTTAATTTTTTTTTGAGAAAAAACGGGGAACCAATAGGTCCTCTGCATTTCATTAATAAGAATTTAACGAAACACCCCGAAGTAGGAAGTACAAAAGCCTTCCACTGAAATGCCAGCAAGCTACACACACAGGTGCGCTGGACCAAACAAAATAAAATAGCAGTATAACAAATAACAAGCAACAGCCACTCAAAACCTCGCTGATGCTAAAAGCATGTCTATCTTGCAACAAGCTTCAAGTAGGTAATCGAAATACCAAAAATCAGGAGGTTGATGTGGCTGAGATCACATGAAGTCCGAGTCGCTGTCTTGTACCCCCTGGGACTCCTCTGAGATACTATCAGAGACCACTCTCACCGCCGGCTCCCCCACCACTCGTTCTGCCAACTTCTTAGAAGTACCTAGTAGCAGATGCAGCCAGTAAGGAAAATAAAACGCCAAGCAAACATGAAATGTTTGTTTTGATGATCTGATCTGGTTGTTGAAAATTGTGTTATTACGCTCCTTCCATACCCCACACAGAACGATCGCCGCTGTTAAGTCCCATGTAACCCTCTCTTGCTTGTTAAAGGAGGTAAACCTCCAATTCGATCATAGCATTACTGCCTTGCCCAGAACATGTGGAATTTGAATACTCAAACGATGTGCCAACAGTCCCCAGACCTGAACAGTATAAGGGCAGGTTGTAAACAAGTGATCGATAGAGTCTCCATTATTTGCGCAAAGAGCGCACACATTAGCCCTTGCCAGTTTCTTTTCACGAGATTATCCCATGTAAGAAGAGCCCCCCTGATGGCCAGCTAAAGGAATGCCCTGATCTTAAGAGGTACTTTAATGCGCCAAACAATGTTAGCAAATGGAGATCACAAACCCTCGTCGTTCAGCATGAATACACGTTCTTCACTGAGAAGGACCTCCTGGTGTCCCACTCCCACACGGTTCGGTCTATAGAACCCTCCATTTGGGTCAAATTATCCAGTAGGAATTGAAAAACTACTCCTAATGCCCCAATGATGTAGAAGAGTTGAATTGAACAAACGAAGGTTCCAACCATTACCCGTCCAATGAGAAAGTATTGGTCTCGCGGGGTCTTTGGCTAGAGAGAATACGTTCGGGAAAAGCACCCCAAAGCAACATGAGAGCACCGCCTGTCTAACCAAAACCTCATGCCTCTCCCATCCTTTACCTTTTTCGCGATCCCTTTGAAAAAGATGTCTTTAACTAAAGCCATGCCCTTCCAAAACAGAGAAGAAGAGGCTCCATTTATGCACCGGTCTGGCCACTATCCGGAAGGAGGGTAGCTCTGAGAAACCAACATGGCCCAAATCCTCATTGGATCGTCAAACAATTTCCACCACCATTTAAGTAGCAAAGCTTTGTTGAAATCTCGAAGGTTGATAATCCCTAACCCTCTGAACTCTTTCCGTTTACAAACTTGTTTCCAATTAACGAGGCAGAAGACCATACCATCTTTTTGTGTACCGCCCCACAGAAACTTTCTCCTCAAAGTATCGATCTTCCTTTCCACCCAACGTGGAAGCGCGAAAAAAGACAGAAAGGAAGTAGGCAAGGCAGTCAATACTGCGTTGATCATGGTAATCCTTCCTCCAAGAGAACATTTTTCCTTTCCATCCAGCCAGTCTCTTCTGAATCCTCTCAATCAGTGGCCTGCAGAGTTGCTTATTAAGATTACATATAGAATGTGGCAATCCCATGTAGGTTATAGGTAGCCTCTGGACTGGGCATTTAAACACTAGCGAGATAAGGAAGCTGGATACTGAAATATCCCCCAAGAAAATCAGAGAACTTTTCTGAAAGTTGATCTTAAAGCCCTATCATAATTTAAAACACCTCAACACCCCTTTCAGGACCATGACTTGAGGAAGGCTGTCTATACCGAATAATATTATGTCATCCACATATTACAAATTGATAACTGCATTCGCTTCATCTCTGCACCCCAGCCCCTTTAACATTCTTGCTTTTCAGCACTTGGCTATCATGTGGTTAAGACCATCAGCAATGAGTACGAATATGAGGGAGGAAGTGGATCCCCTTGCCTCAACCCCATATTACAAACAGCCTCCTTCCCTCTGTTATCGTTCAACGTAATTGCCACATTTGCCGATCTCAACCACAAGGTAATCCAGGTAATCCATAAACATAGGAATCCCAAGATTGCAATGCTTCCAAGATTCAATCCCATTCCACGTCATAAGCTTTTTTGAAATCCAGTTTCAACATATATTCCGGAACCTTGTTCTGCTTGGTGAATTGAATCACTTCCTGCGCCTCTGTTATAGATTCCAAATACTCCTACCTTTCAAAAAACCAGTCTGATTATCTATAATGTCCTCCAAAACTTCTCTAAGTCTATTCTTTAGAGACGATCTTTACGATGCATTCAGGACGCTAAGAGGCTTGAAGTCCCCCATCTCATTGGCTCGTCTCTTTTAGGGATCAAGACTACACTTGCGTAATTGAGTCTATCCAGTTGGAGAGTCCCTGCATACAAGCACTCCATAAGTTTGATGGAATCTGTCTTGACGATGTCCGAAAATTTTTAATAGAAAAAGATTGGAAAACCATCTGATCCTGGTGCTTCCTTTGACCCCAATTTCCACACCGCCGCTTTAATTTTCTCATCTGAGAATAGCTTGCTGAGTTCGGCCATCTTGTCAACACCCCCTTGTGTCTGAAAATGATAATCTGAGATATAGGGTCTGTTTGGTTGTCGTAACTGGCCGTAATTCGTAGTTGTAATTGGTAAAGTCTTTTACAATTGTAAATGAGTTACATGTATGTAAATTTTACGGTGTTTGGTTGGTAATATAAAATTGTAAAGTGGGAAAGTGTATTGTACTTTACGGTGTTTGGTTGTCGTAATGTATAAGTCGTAAGTGAAAAAGTTGACCACAAAATTAACTATTTGGTGATTTTAAAAGTTTTAATACTGCAAATAAATATTAAAAAAGTTAAATATTAAAAAATTTTAATATTAATATAAAAAAATATTACAAATTTGTATGACCACAAAATTAGCTGTAACTGGGCTGTAAGTGAGTGATAACTGGGTTGCAAAGTGTTAGTTGAGTTACATAAGTCTTTTACGAATTACGGTCCAAACAAACGCCGTAGTTGTAACTGGGTAGTAAGTCATTTACGAATTACGGAGTTTTACGCGAAACAAACGGCCCCATACTCAAGCGCCCTAAAGCTAGCTTTAGAGCTGAACAAATTTTTGTAGTGCTCCTGAAAAGTTGCAATAATACTTTCTTTAAGCTTGATGGTTTCCCCTCTTGATTCCAACCTTTTGATAGTATTTTTTTTTTCTCTTCCTCATGTTAGTTGTCTTGGGGAAGAATGCCGTGTTAAGTCCCCTGCGTGATCCATTCAAGTCTCGACCATTGGCTCCACATGATCTCCTCTCTTTTGTAGGTTTGCTATATAGCTAACCGGAGAAACTGCAATTTAGCCAATTCGACCCGACGGTCCCTAACTTGTATTCTTTTCAAGGTATCAATCTGGCCCGAAAGTTTCTTCTTATAATTAAGAATGAAACCAAAACAATGCTTCGCCCTCTTCTTTAGTACCTTCCTAAGCCTCCTCAATTTGCTGGCGAGGACATTCGCAGCATCAAACTAAGATACCAGCTTTCTTTTATGACCACAACACAGCCCGAGTCGTCAAGCTAGATCTTTCAAAATGAAAGATTTTGCTTTTAGGGGTTGGGTTCTCACTTTTGTCCGACACAATGGTACATGATCGGATGTAGTCCTTGATAACGAGCGCAAAAAAACCAAACGGAAAATAGTATCCCAATTCGCTAAGACTAGAACTATCTAGTGTAGCGAGAACAAGTTTATCTTGAAGATTAGACCAAGTGAACGAACAGTCGTTGATAGGTAAGTCCATCAGCTCGGCCAGATCAATGACAGAGTTAAATTCTCGACAGTCATGACTGTTCCCTCCCCCTCCTCCCCTTCTCCGTTCATGGGGTAACGTTACAGTATTGAAGTCTCTCCCTATAATCCACGACAGATTCCATCTTTGCTTACGGAAGATGATCTCCTTCCAGAAAGCCAGTTGTGAAGCTCTTCTGTAGGCCCGTATATAGAGAAGTTCCCTGTCCAGACCTCCTCTAGGCTGAAAAGCGAAGAGTCATAACCAATCAAAATTCTCCCCAAGGCACCCTGTGCATCTTTGCAAAACCACTTATCAATTCTGCGAGGACCTAATGCATTTAAGATCTGAGAAGATGGTGCCCTAAGTTTAGTCTCGCTCAGACGGACTATATCCGCCTTAGCCACTACCATAGTGTCCATAGTCATACGGGGCTTGGCTGGTTTTCCCAGTCCCCTCACATTCCAAAAGAGGACTACCATTTTTTGTTATAGAACAAATGTTAATTGTTTTTTCAAATTTGTTATAGAAGCGAGCGGTATGTCCAATAAAAAATTGCTGATATTGTTTATACCAATGCTATAACCTTTACCTGATACATTACTGACATTTTCAATTATGTCTGTTGTTAATGTTACTTTCTGTACTTCATTGAATTGGTGGATAAATTTGTTGCTCCATTCATGTCACTCAAGTGGTCACATGACTCTATTTATGCATTCATGTTTAAAGTATTGGAAAGATATTGATAATTGATTCTATTGCAGTATCCAACAGAAGAACTTGTTAAAGAGGTTCAAAACTCTGTGGCAGAGTTCAAACGCCATAATCAAGACTATGATGAGGAGAGAGTTAGAGAACAGGTTATTTCATCCTTAAATGCTTGCAAGTTGTTTTATTTTTTATTTTATTTTATTGATGACTGGTGAATGGGTTTGATTAGAATTGTAGATCTTAGCAATGGGCTTGAGATAAATAAGCTGCTTAATTTTCTACTCTTGATGCATTTAGTCTTTACACTTCTATGAAAATATACATAACCCCCCCCCCCCCACCCCAACAAAAAAAAAAAGGGTAAATTGGAGGCTAGAGTGACATGTAGAAGCAAGTGATGAAGGTCTGCAAGTGAGAAGAGAAAAAAAAAAAAAGTTGGTCATTGTTTTTGTTGCCAAGTGGCTCCAATGATTGCCATACTGTGTCAATTTTACCCATATGTTTAAGGTGCACCATTTGGCTTTATATTGTTGAGTTTCAGAGCATTGAAGTAAGACAGTTCCAGGGACTGCCATTTTACACTTGCGCGTGTAGAGAAAAATAGGAAGTTTGTTATGGAAGCCTTTTCAAGGCAAAAGTTAAGTTGGATATGGTTTATTAAACCATTCCAACAAAATGGTACCATATATGTTGGCTGCATCAGCTCTTTATACGTTATTTCTGTAGAATAATTAGCAGTTGAATTTAGTGTGTTTACACACTCTCCTGTATGCCTGGATTCGGTGGTTAATTACTTGGGGGCAAAACCATGAATAGGAGCAACTGCTCAACAGCTTTCCCATTCCACGTGCAGGGGTGCTAGCATCAGTTAGCTTTATTACTGATTGAACGTTATGTATCACTATACAGTAAGTCTGTCCAGATTGTTTAACTTGATTGACGCCAATAACCTAACACATGTTTGCACCAACATCATTAATTGTTTAGAAACTTCATTTCATGTCCAAGAAGTTGTTTTGGGGTTGTTGATAGATGTAGCAAAATAATCTTAGTTGCCATGACTGTTCTCACTACTCACCCTGTCTTTATGGTCAAGCAATTCCAGAATTTTTTTTTTCCTGTATCAGCGTCTGTCAAAAATCCACCAGATCTTTGATCTGCCGTTTTCCAGGATGATACAAAACATATCATCCATCTGGCTAATGGAAGACCCTTGCCAGAGTAATCTTTCCAGAAAAATTCCTATAGATCCTTTACCAATAGCTACCCACCGAACTCAGCACAGTGGTGGTGTGAAACAGATGTTCCTAGAGACTCCGAGCAACGACATGACTAAGTTGAGATTGTGATTCATAAAGTCTCAGAAGGCTTAGCCAGAAAAAACCCCTATGCATTTTTCTGTATAATGTTATTGCCTTGTATTTGTTTCGAATCTGGTGGCACACAACCCTCACCGGTGCCCAAATGCATTTTTTTTACCTCTTGTCATTCTTCTTCATATAATCTGTTTTTCAGCACCGACTTTACACCCACATTGGTGCTTACTGTTGATACTGTGTAGCGTAGCTCGTGAAAGATAGCTGTACTTTCCTTTCTTTTTATGAAAAGCTTTTCGAGCTGATCTTCATCCAGTGGCAATTTTGTAATTACCTTCTCCCTGGGTTGTGCAGGTGCAAGATGTCCTCGAGGAGCAAAGGTGCTTGAGTGGCTGAGAGAGAATTCTGTGATCGAATATGTGAAAAGATGAGGTTTACGATCCAGTCATCGGCAATACATCTGATAGAGCACATGATGTGTATTTTTCTTCGATTGGTTTCTTTGCTTTGCCTAACAAGTCCAGAAAATGGAAGCTATCTGGCCAGCATCTCATCTTCCTCCCAGTCATCCATTTTCTCGGCCTTGGTCTTTGCTGTGATCTCTGTCATGGAAATAACTCTTGAGCTTTGGCCGCGGTTTTGTATGTAATAACATAACCTGATTCTATTCTTCCCAAGTAATAATGTGATTGTGGTGGCTGAGCGAAGATTTTGATTCATGTACAGCACGTTCCAATTGGCGAATACAATTTATTGTATTGGATGATAATTAAGCACAATGAACAAGTTGCATGCAAAATCTGTTCATATCTTCTTTTGTGAAACTGGCTTCCAACTGCTTACTGGATCTTGATGTAAATGGCCTTGCTCGCTTCACATGGGTGTATAAAAGCTTTACTAGCCTTTTAGACAGTCTACTACACTGTTGTCTTTTTTTTTTTTGACATTTTTTTTTAATACGATGATTGGATGAGAAATATGATTAATTCTTCTCGTATACAAGGAATCAAACCACTTTACTGAAGTATCTGGGCTCGCTAGGTTTGCTTATTCTAGAGTTCTTTTCTTTACCTTGAAATCTTGAGGCAATTTGATTAAAGATGGCTCTCATAGTGACTTCATTTAATTTTTTTCAAAAAATATTTGTCTCATCATATCTGAGAAATTGAACGTAAGCTATGCACCATGAATCAGTTTTCACAAACCACTAATCGAATCTAGTGCTTTCTGCACGTCACGTGATCAAGTTGTTCGTGAAGGATGCCTCTTGTTGTATAGGGCATGTTTGTCTTGAAGGAACTGAGACTGAAAAACACTATTTTGGTGGCCCTTAGGGCTTTTCCGGCTGAGTTGTTTGGGTTGCAAAAAAATATAGCGAGAAAAAATCATTGAGCTTAGCGAAACGTTACCGACGGAAAAAATTTGATTTCACCGTAAAACCACCAGAAATGAACAAAAAATCTGGCTGCGTAGGGCTCACCATTTTCGAAAAAAATTGTTTTTTTGAGCTTAGATGGCGGATTTTTCAAATTCATTTTCCAGACAAACATGATCATACCATGACAAAGTGGGGAAAAGATGGTTAATATTTGACGTAAAAGTGGGGTGATGCGAAGGCATTAATGCGCTTTGGGCATAACTTTGCAGCAGCCAATAATTGGCAAGAACTGTTATTCTAGAGAGCAATAAATAGAGCCCTCCCCCTCCCCTCGTTTCTCCATCCCCTACCAACGATCCATCAACTATTAGTGATACGTTGAGCGGTGGTCAGCGGCTACTGGGATCCTTTCCCAGGCCATGGCAGACCAGTGGTACGTAACATTACTCATTAAATTATAAACTCTCTTACATCTTACCATCTGATGCTGTTTGTTGTGGCTAAACATCTCTCATAATTACTCTTTTTGTTAATTTCAATGTTTATTAGATTAGTTTGCTTTCCTTTCCACCTTTTTTTTTTCCCCTTTAAGTTTTGCAGGTAAATTGTTGTGGAACCTCTGTGTTATATTTAATTTTTGCAGGTAATACAGTCACTCTTTTTTCTGCTGTGATCGATCCTTTGTTAAAATATGTGGTCTGGTGATCCAAGTTCATCAAAAATATTTGCAGCGATCAACGATGGATTGAACCGCAATTCCTTGTGACCTGTGTACAGATCTGATGATGCAGCATTTGGAGTAGCACAAATTGTTGGCAGCTGTAGGAATTTGCATTGAAGTCTAGAGAATTGGGAGAAATTGTAGAGTAAGGCCGAGAAACTTTGAACTTCAAAGACGAAATGGATTCTAGGCTCCAACTAAGAGGAAAAAAGAAATACACAATAAAAATAAATAGTCATAGGGTCATTAATCTGAACAAACTCTAATCACTTGAACAAGTTTATTCGATTATCGCTATAAATGCTGCACGCTGTGCCAGAAAATTAACTAGTTGTATTTCCAATTGTCTGCAACAAATCTTCATGTAGTAAACCAATCATAGAAAAATTACTAATATACCGTTATTGTCGGTGAGAAACCGACCGATTAGCAAAACGAGGAGGAAGAGAGAGAGGAACAAGAAAGAGGAAAGAGGAGGAGTTGAGAGAGGAAGAAGGAGGAAGACGAACGGATAAAGTTTCTACATGAGTCACGGGAGAAAATCTTTCTTCGATTTGATTTTGATAATTCTTTTTTTTAGATATTTGTCAATTTTAGTGATGCTGATTCTTTAACATGTAACACTTTTTATATTCTTTCCTTCCCCTCAATTTATACATAATTTCTATCTCTTTACGTCAAATAATTGATATAAAAGTTGAGAAGATAGCCATTCGAGGAGTAAGGAAAGGTCCATAATACAAATCAAACCATGTATATAAACTTTTCTCTACTGTGGCCGCCTTCTGGCATCATCCTTTTCTGGCTTTCTCCTGTTTCTTTAGTCGAAAGTTTGAGTATCTGGGCAAATTCATCAATAACAATAGCTTTAGTAAAGTTGGCTCATCTTAATGTAAAAATACAGCACGATGTTATGGAAAAATGGATCATTTGATCCAAAAACTCTGAAGATCATATAAGGCATCCAACAAGTATATATATTATGCATGGTCACCCTCACCCAGAATACAACCTCCTTGATGCAGGGAATCTCCAAGAAACACATGTTAATCTCACATTAAGGTGGACCAATAACCTTGGTTAATTAACATTGGATTCCTAATTAAAGTTAACTGATATTAAAGATGCCCATATTAAAGTTACATTTATATATAAGTTAATAATAACATGAGGTATAAAGGAACCATGATGGGTGGTTTTATCTCAGGGTTATTTTGGTAAATGTTAGACCCTCATCTCTCCTCCTGAAAAGAATATAACCTAGGCTCATATTTTATGAGTATGAAAGAGAATTCCATCATAATTGCAAGGTTGTGAAAAAGAAAAGGAGACAGAGAGAAGAAGGGTCTGCATTAGGGTTCTTGCAGGATTAAAGAGAAAGATCAGATCTTCATCCATCTACGTTCTTCTTCCACCTTTCAATGGCTTCAGGTATGGATTTAGTATTGTTTTAGTTACGTATTTGATTTCTTGAGATGATTGATTCTAGATCCATGGCAATTTATCCGCATTAAAGTTTATATAATTCTTACATTTGGTATCAGAGCCTGGGTTTTAGAATCAATACATCTTGGATTATGGATTATGAAAAATTAGGGTTTTTGATAAACAGTTCATAAAATTAAATTTTTGATCTTTTAATTGTAGAATTTTTAGAGGATTTATTAACCCTAATGTTCTATTCAATTTCCTCTAATTGTACAATTAATTGGGATCAAATTTCAGGAATTATTAACCCTAATTTTTCCCTAATTAAATATTTCCGCCGGCAATCTGGAACTGCCCGCGATAACAGCTTCGTCGCCTATTAGTCGACTAGCCCGAAACACTAGTCGACTAAGTATTTTTCCAGAAACTTAAGAACTCTCTGTTTCGGTACAGGAGTCGACTAATTATGTTGAGTAGTCGACTAATAAAATGTATAGTCGACTAACTATTTTCCCAAGTCGACTAATAATTTAACCGAGAGTTGCCTTCCAACAGGAGTCGACTAATAAAATTTGTAGTCGACTAATAAAATTTATAGTCGACTAATAATATTGGTATAGTCGACTAACCTTGCGTTGCCCTAGTCGACTAGACCTAAATGTATAGTCGACTTGACTTGACCCAAGTCGACTAGTCTTTCTTGTAGTCGACTAATGCTTGTTTGATTCAATCATAATGTATGTTACACATTTAAGTCATTGTGTTAATATTGATTGATGTTGGTCAAGTAATAGAATTGAAGTATTATAGTATTACTCAAATAAAAGATTAGAGAATATTATTGGTTAGTTTTGTATTCATAAGGCTTATTGATTTAGTAGTTGCCAAAGTGACCTATGTTAGTAAACCTTATGAATATACAACTACATAAAAGACTTGTCAATGTAAGTGACATTAAAGACAATAATACTCTCGATGGCACAATAATACTCTCGATGGCGGTTCTAGTTAGGAGATTGGGACTGGCCCAAAGGAAAGTCTCTTTCAAATAATTAGGAACCGGGGTAGGATAGTGTAATTTATGCAACTTAGTGGTGTAGAATTGGATACCCAAAAGTAACATGACTTACTGTCTAAGTAGCATAAATTATATTAGACCTACATGGGTGATAAAAGAGTCTCACCTAAAGAGTGAACACTAGATATGCTTAGGTTTCGCCCAAAGGAGGAATCAAAGTGATATCAATAGTTCATCTTCATAAATTAAAGATTTTGTATTGATTCGAGGCATTAATGTGAGCTACGTCCTATTTTGTTTCAGTGAACGTTCCCACTTCCCTTCACACTCATGCAACTAGCATTCCAGCCCTGGATGGTACCAACTTTTCTGAGTGGTTTGAACATGTACAATTTACACTAGGTGTTCTGGACCTTGACATGGCCCTTTTAGTAGAGAAACCTGATGAAGTGACTGCTGAAAGTACAGCAGAACAGGCTAGCCATGCCAAAGCTTGGGAAAGGTCGAATAGACTCAGTCTCATGTTCATCAAGATGATCATTACCAATAACATCAAGACTTCACTCCCACATACTACTAAGGCATCTGAACTTTTAACTGCTGTTAAGACCGATTTAAGTCTGCAGATAAGTCATTAGCTGGCACCCTTATGGCTGAACTTACCACCATGAAATATGATGATAGTAGAGGAGTTCAACAACACATTCTAAATATGACTGATAAGGCTGCGAAGTTAGGATCACTGGGAATGAAAGTGGATGAATCCTTCTTAGTACAGTTCATCCTCAACTCACTTCCCTCTCAGTTTGGGCCATTCAAGATCCACTATAATACTCATAAGGATAAGTGGAATCTGAATGAGCTGACTGGTATGTGTGTACAAGAGGAAGTGAGACTGAGGCAAGAAGGGCAGCACTCAGTGTTGGCAGTAACTCAAGGAGCTATCCATAAGAAAGGTAAATATGGAAGAGGTAAGAGGTTTCCATCAAAGAAAGGAAATGACCATGGGGAAAGTAGCCAAGATCATAGAAAGGTTTTCACTGTCAAATGCTACTTCTGTGGCAGAAAAGAACATGTGAAGAAGGACTGCAACAAGAAGAAGGCTTGGTTCGAAATGAAAGGTATGAATCTTTCTTTTGTATGTTATGAATCAAATCTTGCTGAAGTTCCTTCTAATACTTGGTGGATTGACTCTGGAGCCACAACTCATATAACTAATTCAATGCAGGGATTCCTTACAACCCGGAAACCGAAGGAAAGTGAGAGATTCGTCTTTATGGGGAACCGTCTTAAAGTGGAGGTCGAGGCTGTTGGTACTTACCGACTACTCTTAGAGACGGGACATCAGATGGATCTTGAGGATACTTTTTATGTACCTTCGATTTCTAGGAACTTAATGTCATTATCCAAATTAGATGTTTTTGGATATTCTGTTTTATTCAGTTGTGAAAAACTCAGTTTAATGTATAATTCAATGTCGGTTGGACATGGAATTTTATGTGATGGTTTATATAAAATTTCATTGAATGATGAGTTTGCACAATCTTTATTATCTCTGCATTCGAATATTGGTATTAAACATGGCTTAATTAATAAAAATTCCTCTATCTTGTGGCATAGACGACTGGGGCATATCTCCAGGGATAGAATTGAAAGATTAGTGAAGAATGGGATTTTGGATAACCTAGACTTCACTGATTTTAGTGTGTGTGTGGATTGCATAAAAGGAAAGCAAACAAAACACACTAAGAAAGGTGCCACAAGAAGTAAAGAACTCCTTGAAATAATTCATACAGATATTTGCAGACCACTCTCCATTCCATGTTTTACGGGAGAGAGATATTTCATTACCTTTATAGATGATCTGTCACGTTATGGTTATGTATATCTAATTCATGAAAAGTCTCAGGCCGTTGACATCCTTGAGGTGTTCATTACAGAAGTCGAGAGACAATTAGATAGAAAAGTTAAAATCATAAGATCAGATCGAGGTGGTGAATTTTATGGTAGATATGATGAGTCAGGACAAAATCCTGGTCCATTTGCCAAATTTCTAGAAAAGCGTGACATTTGTGCTCAATACACAATGCCAGGTACGCCTCAGCAGAATGGTGTTGCTGAAAGGCGAAACCGGACACTTATGGATATGGTTAGGAGCATGATGAGCTTCTCTAATGTACCCAATTCATTGTGGAATGAAGCCTTAAAGACTGCTATGCATATCTTGAACAGGGTTCCTAGTAAGGCAGTCCCAACAACTCCTTTCGAGTTGTGGA
>JAVJIF010026796.1:0-25000 GCA_038442645.1 Agave tequilana | reverse complement strand
AATGGTCCAAGTGGGAGAATGTTAATCTCACATTAAGGTGGACCAATAACCTTGGTTAATTAACATTGGATTCCTAATTAAAGTTAACTGATATTAAAGATGCCCATATTAAAGTTACATTTATATATAAGTTAATAATAACATGAGGTATAAAGGAACCATGATGGGTGGTTTTATCTCAGGGTTATTTTGGTAAATGTTAGACCCTCATCTCTCCTCCTGAAAAGAATATAACCTAGGCTCATTATTTTATGAGTATGAAAGAGAATTCCATCATAATTGCAAGGTTGTGAAAAGAAAAAGGAGACAGAGAGAAGAAGGGTCTGCATTAGGGTTCTTGCAGGATTAAAGAGAAAGATCAGATCTTCATCCATCTACGTTCTTCTTCCACCTTTCAATGGCTTCAGGTATGGATTTAGTATTGTTTTAGTTACGTATTTGATTTCTTGAGATGATTGATTCTAGATCCATGGCAATTTATCCGCATTAAAGTTTATATAATTCTTACAACACAGTCATGAAATCTCACACTGGATTCCAGTCTCCAGTGTCATGATCGGACTCTTAGATCTTCTCTTGGCCATTCTTGTATTAATATCTGACAATGAATCTTTTGATAAAATGATCCCAGCACAACACCAGAGTGTTAACGTTCTCTACTGTATTGTGTTTGGGGGCCAAAAAAGAAAGTGTAAACTGAGATTGCACGCATGAGCTCTTCCCTTTCTTGTAGTAATAGACTAGATCTTTCACCTTTGTCATGCTAAGCTCGAGCAATTCGCACCTTCTTTTATAAGGATTTTACTCTTATTCTAGAGAATTTTAATTTTGAATGAATAGAGAAGAGAACATTCATATTCTTCTTTGAGGTAAATATCATGTTCTATTTAATAAATGTTATTTTTCTATTTCAATTTTTTTTCAACAGGGACACCTAATAAATGCTCTTTTTTATATGCCAAACTTCTTTTTAAATATAGGAATATAAATGTGTGGCTGAATTTCAAACTTAGTTACAAATTTGTAAATGTACGACTAGATTTTGTTTAGACGTAATAGGAACGTGAGTCAAAAGAATTGCGATTATGATAATAGTAAGAGATGTTGGGATTGACATTAAAATTTATAAAAAAAAAAAGAAAGGAAGAAAGAAATAAACGTTATCTATGTCAAATCTCTATTATGACATAAATAGCCGATATGCATTACAAATGTCGTTAAGTGAAAACATAGTGCAACCTTATGGGAGGTTATTTGCCTAATGTGCATAAATTTGACATGTATTTTGGACAGTGGCAGAGACGGGGGGTTAAGGCGGGTCACATGCCCCCTGATCTCACCGAAACAACCCAATAGAGCAATGACTGTGCCCCCTGGCCCACAAAAAACATCTGATAAGCTACCCTGTCCTCCATACGATAAAGAGGGAAAAATAACTAATCAGGCCAGCCCACTTGTTTCCCTTTAACCCTTAATAATTAAACTCAATCACATCAAACTACCAGTACACCCAAATCATATATATATATATATATATATATATATATATATATATATATATACATGAGAAAAATGTATATCAGCCCGCGGGCTGAGAGTACTCTCTCAGCCTGCGGTGACGGGGCTCGATTTGTCACCTCACTGACTTGCGGCTCGCTTTTAGGGAGAAGTTAAATTACCAAATACCCCTTATGATAACTTTTCCTTATTGTTTATTATTATTTTTCCCCCCTTTTATTTTGCCGCTCTTTATAGGATATAAATTAATTTTCGCCTTATTTGTTTACCTCTTTTTTGTAAGATCTAGTTTCTCCTTTTCAGCGTGGGATAAAATTTTTTTTGAAAATATAAAATCTTTTCAGATCAATCTTTTCAGTCTGCGAAAAAATTCTACTTTATAGTTTAATTTTTTATATATAATGTAGTCAGAGTCTTTGGTCGCATTGTAGATTTAAACTGCGACCTTAGTCAAAGACTTTGATCGCAGTGTACATGGTTAAATGCGACCAATGTCGCAGTGTTGTTATTGATAAAGATGGCCAGCAACCGCAATCTAAGGTTGCATTACATGGACTGCGACTTTGGTCGCAGTACGTTAAGTAAGTGTTTTCCTTTAAATTAACATGCATAGCGATCAAGGTCGACAGTGCTGTTTTGGTTTAAGACTGCCGCCAGGAACTGCGACCAAGGTCGCCGTGTTGTTGTTTTATTAAGTGTTGTTTTGATGCGACTTGGAGTCACTCCGTGAGACGCGACCTGTCATAAAGATTTTATGAGATCTTTTTAACGTCAAGTCTACGTTGACGAACCCGCACCATTCGTTGTTTCCCGAAGCTGTTGTCCATTAAGGCCGACGGTTCTGATTAATGAACCATTAATTATGCTTATTATGGGCTGGCTATAAATAGGGCTCACACTCTCCCTTTAACAGCCCATAATTAGACTGTTTTCATTTGAGAGCAATTGCTCTGAGAATTTTCGCCTTCTTCAGAGTCTCTAACAGGGGCCTGCCTCCATGGATGAAGATGACCCTATGCACGAAGATGACCCAGAGCTTGATTGTCCTTTTTCAGGTTCGCTGGGCCTCTGGAGTATATTTGGCCGGTGAACTTGATCGATGTTCGCCCACAAGGGAAGAAGTCATGGTCCGCGACGTCCACAGTTTTTTAATACACGGGGACCTCAATAACACCACTGCTCTTATTCAACAAGGGCTCTTTTGATGTTTACTCTTCTTTGTACTGCTATATTGTAACAGTCAATCTTATTGTATAAGAGATCATTTTTTGTATCATTTTCACATGCCTTGAGATAAATGCCTGGACATAAATAAAAAGACCTCAATAACACCACTGCTCTTAGTTAACAATGGTTCTTTTTTTGATGTTTAGTTTTCTTTGTACTGCTATATTGTAACACTCAATCTTATTGTATAAGAGATCGTTTTGTATCATTTTCACATGCCTGGAGATAAATGCGTGGACATAAATAAAAAGCATATTTGTTTTTTAATAAACTACGACCTTTTTGGTCGCAGTCATGCATTGCAAACAAAACAATTTGGACCAGAGACGCAATTGCGACCAAGGTCGCATAAGACTACAGTGCAAACAGAAACAACTGCGACCAGGGTCGACATTGCGAGCAAAAACTGCGACTAAGCAACTGCTGCGGTGACATGTCACCTCGTCGCAGTGTTGTTGTTGATTAAGACTAAAGACCAGCAACTGCGTCCAAAATTGCAGATTAATTTTTTAAGACTGCGGCCATCAACTGCGACCAATGTCGCAGTGTTGTTGTTGATTATTTATAAAGACCACCAACTGCGACCAAGGTCGCAGTGATGTTGTTGATTAAGAGTAAAGACCAGAAACTTCGACCAAGGTCGCTGTGTATTTTATTAAGACTAAACACCAACAACTGCGATCAAGGTCGCAGTTTATTTTATTAAGACTACGGTCAGAAACTGCGACCAAGGCAGCAGTGTTGTTGTTGATTAAGACTAAAGTGCAGCAACTGCGACCAAGGTCGCAGTGTATTTATTAAGTTTGCGTCCTTGGTCGCAGTATTTCAACCAATACATAGTAGTAAAAAATGTAATTCACACAATTAGCTTTAGAAAACAGATTTATATATATTTAAAAAGAAAAACAAAATACAATTTTTTTAACTTCTAATCGTCGTCATCACCATCGTAATCAGATTCGTCGTCAAGAGTCATGCTTTCGTCTTCTGTCTCTTCCTCCTCTTCAGGTACAGTCTCATCGTCGCTTTCTTCCTCTTCATGTTTGTGTTTTGGTTCATCAATGAACTCCCAGAAAGGGTCGTCTGTATCAAGCTCAGATTCTGACCCATAGCGAGACATTGTTTCAGAACTAAACATAAAATCATCATTTGATGATTGGCTTCTTTCCGGTGAAGACGGTGGTGATGGTGAAGACATTTTTTGAATGTATTTTCGGAACAGTGAGAGTAACGAGTTTGAGCAAAAAATAACTTAGTATGTTTTTAATCCTTTGCTCATGACCCTTTATATGTATTTAATCCCGGAATTCCAAAAGGTTTAAGCTCTCGGACCACGTGAATATCTCTCAAATATATTTTCTATCTTTTCCCAAAAATTGTATACTTCCTAGGTGACTGTTCAGTTATCCAAAAAAGTTAATACACTATAACTTTAAATTACTTTGAACTCCAAAACAGTACATTATTGCGACCAAAGTCGCATTGGGAACTGATAAATGATTAACTGCGACCATAAATTGCATCCGTAGTAGGATTGCGACTATGGTCGCAGTGTTTAAGAGCAGCAGTCGCAGTTTGGATATGTAATTAAAAGAGCTTATAAGTTAATATAGTGAGAAAGAGACCTTACAAAAAAAATAGAATTAAAAGCTTTTAAAAGAAGACAAAATATAATTGAATATCAGAAGATCAGGAAATCCTAATCCTCGTCATTATCACCATCATAAGCAGATTCATCGTCTTCATTCTTCTGCTCTTCCTCTTCATCACTTATTTCCTCATCATCTTGCTGTTTTTGAGGTTTTTTTGTTTCACCGATGAACTCCCAGAATGGATCGTCTCTATCAAGCTCTTCGTCTGACCCGTTGCTAGGAAGCGAGCCTACAGCATCAGAGGACATGCTTTCATCAAGCATGTCTCCGTCAAGTGGCAGAGGAATAATGTCTTCTTCACTAACCTACATGAAAAATTCATTATCATCATGAATAGGAGGATCAGTTAATACATTATTTGATGTAGTGAGATAGTCAAAAGGAGTGAAGTCCAGACTGGTATCAGATTCACTAGAATATCCTAAAGACAAAGGACCGGTGGGGGATTGATTGAAGTTGAATTCTGAGTGTTCAGAGGAAGAAGATGGGGAAGACATGATTCAAGAATGAATTTTTTTTTGGAAGTTTTTGAAATCAAATTGAAAAGGAAGAGCAAAATTATAGTTTTTTAGGTATGAGGTAATATATTAGTTATAAGCATTATATAAAGGTCAATATTGTGGAAGAACATGAATAGTAATAATAATTGTTACAGGTGAGGGTTGAGTATAATTAACTTTTTATAGAATTAAATATTTAATTGAAGATTTATTGCTGGAGAATCCGAAGTACAATGTAATACCCCGTTCCTGGAATACGTACTTGGTTGCGTATTCAGATTTTCGATCGTATTTTTCGATTTGTTTCCTGTATTTTATTCTGTATCATGAATTCTTTACACGATTATTTTATGTTGGATTTGGATTCGTGGACTCGGAGTCAGCCCTAGTCTGAGCCGAGGACCCGATCATAGTGTATTCTTCGATTTGGTATTTCTGACCTGTAGAATTGACCGATTTCAGTTTTAAATGTTATTTTTCAATATATTAGATTTTCTGTGATTTTTTGGATTTTTCTCGGATTAATTTGAATTTCTTCAAAACGGTGTCGGCTAGTGCCGCTGACCGATTCCCGGATTTTTAATTCTCAAACTGTTTGGAATTTCATGATGATTCTTTAGACTTTATTTCTCGGGATCATATTTTCTATCTATATTCTTTTTCTGAGGATTTTATGATTTTATGGAAATTCTTTCGGAGTCGGTAAATCACTGATTCCGGGATTTTTAATTTTAAAACCATACGGTATTTCTTCGAACGGATTTCACTATTGGTCTTTATATATTATTCTTGATTTTTGGTTAAATTTTCAGATCATTCCGAGATACTGAAATTTCGGGCATTTTTCCAATTATTGCAAATTCCAATTTCCACCAAAATTGCCACCTCATTTCCCACTCACACTTCACCTAACCCCACTCATTCTCTCTCCTTCCCATGGCCGGCCAAGTGGCAAGAGGGGTGACACCTCATGCTTCCTCTTTTACACAAGGCCCCCTCCTTTCTACACAAATTCCATCTCCTTTACAATCATCCCAAACTATAAATTTCTTTTCAATTGCAACTCACCCCTTTTCTTCCTCCTTCACTTCAACAAGAGAGACTCCTCCAAAATCCCTCTTCCTCCTCCACCAACCCTAACTCAAAGAACTCCACCTTCAACCACAACATCAAGATCAACCTCCTCCACTTCAAGCTTCAACAACACTTGGTGGATTGAAGCCATCATCTTCTCCATTTGATCAAGCCTCCAATTGGACCCATCCATGTGAGTACCTTACTCACCAAGACCTAGAATACTCTCTATTTACTTATGATGTGAATTCTTGTATGCTAGCACCATAAAAATCCCATTTTTAGGGCATCAAAACTTAGATCCAACCTTTCCATGTAAATATCTCTACTCACCAAGGCTAGTCCGTCCCTTGTGTACTTGTGTTAGTAGATCAGGTCCCCTCATGTCATAAAACCCCATTTTTGTCATCAAGAACAACCCCCAAGTTCAGTTCTGTAAACTGCTCCCCGACCAGTATTAGTCGACTTGACCTAGAACCTAGTCGACTAGAACACTTAGCTGAAACCTAGTTTTCTGGAAAACACAGTATTAGTCGACTTACCCCAAATATTAGTTGACTGATCAACTCTCTGGAAATCCCTATTAGTCGACTCCTGAATTCACCTAGTCGACTAACCCTCCTTGGACCAGAAACCAACTCTCGGCCCAGTCGACTTAAGCCTATTTTATTAGTCGACTTGAACACCTTAGTCGACTAGCCATTTTACCTTAGTCGACTAATGTTTCCTGGAACAGTGACCCCAATTTTCTGTACCCCGGACTTAGTCGACTTGCGTACCTGTTAGTCGACTTGAGACCCATATTAGTCGACTAACCCCTTGACCCCAGTCGACTAACCCTTCCTGGAGCAGATTTCCAACTCTCTGGTGCACAGATTTAGTCGACTACACAAGACTGTTAGTCGACTAATCCCACTTGTAGTCGACTAATCCTACCACCTAGTCGACTAATTCTGCCTGTATGTCTTAGATGATTTCTTTTCTAAAATTTGATCTTGTCATTGGTTTATGTGTTATGCATTATGGTTTCTTGTACTTCATGACTGGTACTTTAGGACTCATCGCTTGATGGATCTTATGCATGGCTCATGTGAATGCACTTGGTACTTATGACCTATTATTTGAGGTTCATCACCTGCATTCACTTTATATTATCATGCTTGTGTATTGCCATGTAATCGCTTGTTTTATTCTTAGACTTATGCCTTGCCCGTGTTATCCTTACTCCTTTATTGTATACATGCGTGGCAGACCCTTCGAGGTCGTTGAACCCTAAGTTATCTCTATGTTACCACTTGCTTTACCTTATTATAGTCTTGTTAGTTATCTATCACCTTTTAACACATGTATATCACATGACGCCTAACATGTACTCACTCGACCCATTGTTATGCCATGGTTGACCCGGCCAATTATTAGTTCATTGTTACGTTTCATTTGTTATATCACCACTTAGTCATGCTATCCCTTAAACCGAGCATGATACACTTGACTTTACGATTATCTTATTTACGGGAATCCTACCTTGTTTTATGGAACTAAGTGCCACACCGTCCAATGGTGGGGGCCACCTCTAGAATCCACTCCCTCAGAACAAAGTGCCACATGGAACAAAGTGCCACACCACACGGTGGGGGCCACCTCTTGAATCCATGGGGCCACCTCTTGAGTCTGTAGGGTTACTACTGTCATGTTCATTTATTCCCGTAAACTGATAATCTTTAATAAGCTACAACTTATATGGGGTATGGGTGGAAGTGATGGATGCCGGAATGATACCTTGCTTATAGTGATGGAAGTATATGGGGACATTGAGCCTCCAAGCCGGTCCCAGGTGGTGGGAACCGTTGACCACCAAATTGGTCCCCGGTGTATGTGAACTATTATCGAGCCTGTTAGCCGGTCCCAGGCGGTGGGAACCGTTGGACCACTAAACTGGTCCCCGGTGTATGTGGACATGTGAAGCACTATAAGAAGCTATATCAGTTCTCTATCTACTTCCGATAACGACCCTCGACTTTCCGATATATGGATGTATGTGAGTTGGGATCGATACCGAGGCACATACCTAGATATATGGGTTAGACGAGTAATATTAATAATAATTGATACTGTTATGGTTATTGTTATGGATCTTGACGTTCCAGGTATGTTTTCCAGTTATGTTTCCAGTTGTGACACTTGTTATGATTTCCGTGATTCCAGTGATGATTCCGGTTTTAACTATTATTAGTTCCTGTTTTGGATTGTGTTGCACTTGTTGTGTAGCCCTGTTTGACTGTCGTATGAATTGCAATTCTGATCCTATACGCTTGTTTTCCTGTGGCATGAGATAGAGGTATATGTATGAGGGTTTCCTTGTTTGGATTATTCCTTCGACGTACTAGTCTCATGGGACAGTGACTTAAGCGTATACGATCACTTTTGCTTGTAGTTAGCATTACTTTGGATTTCCCATTTCATGTCGATCATGTTATACTCGTCCCTTTATTTCATAGTTGTGTTCTGACCCCATCCATGTCCCCTAGCCACTTGGCAGTAGTTCATTTATTACTATTTGTCTTGACCCCTTGGATTTGCATATTCAGATTCCGAGGCTTGGATCGTGGTGGAGCCGTCCACTGCAGATTGAGCTTCCTCTGGTGAGCAGGCAGTCTAGCTCCAGTGCTTTTACTCCAGATTTCTTTTGACTCACGGGATCCTCACCTCCCTCGTGAGCGTTTTGTGTATGTCTTGTATATTTTACTTTTGGACTGAGTTGTGATAAAAGACATATGGAATATGTAATGTTTATCATACTGTGATGACTTGTATCTGTACTTTATGTTGGCATATATGTGTGTATACCATGCTTTGCGTTGCACTCTGATCCTTGCTTGTTGTATTTATGCTTAGCGTGTATACGTGGGGGCCTTTCCTGACCTACGTATATACGTCGCAGTGACGCCCCCGTATCCGTGGAATCGGGGCGTTACAGGTTGGTATCAGAGCTTAGGCTCTTACCTCCATAGTACAACAAGTAGCAAATTCTAGAAATTTGCGGATGCCAACATCAATGTACAAAGTTGTCTAGTCCTTTTGATTTATCTAGTCCCTCTTGATTCCGTCCTTCATATCCTGAAATCCTTCCATTTCCTTTTCCAGCTCCTTCCAGCCTATCCATACCTAGTATCGATGGAGAGGAGATCGGGTCGCAGCAACTCTGGATCAGCGTCGGGTGGAGCAGCGGGAGAGAGTGGGGATATATTGAGGGTTATCCAGACCATGATGGAAAACCAGCAACAACAGATGGAAAATCAGCAGCAGCAGACCGAGCTTCTCCGGCAAGAGATAGCAGCACCTAAGGGTCAGAGGCCGGGGAACATATCGGACTTCAGGAGGCTACAGCCAGCTACATTCACGGGTGGAGAGAAACCTTTGGATGCTGAGCAATGGCTGACAGACACTTCAGATTTATTGAATGCAGCCAGGGTCCCACAAGAGGACCAAGTGGAAGTTGCCAAGATTCAGCTAAAGGATATAGCCAGGACTTGGTGGCTAGCAGAGGAGGCCAGACTGGAGAAGCCTGTCACTTGGGACACCTTCTCCAAGAGTTTCTACAGCAGGTTCTTCCCTGTCACAGCTCAGAAGGACATGGAAGAACAATTCATCAGACTTCGGCAGGGGAGTAAGACCGTGGATGAGTATGCCGCGGAGTTTCTCAGATTGAGCCGCTTTGCCCCTTATATGGTAACGGATGAAGAGAAGCGGGCAAGCAGATTTCAACAGGGTCTTCAGATGGATATTCAGATGTACCTAATGCCCCATCACCTGAAGACATATGCAGAAGTTCTCACCACCGCTCGGGAAATAGAGCGTGGGTTTGAGAAGAAGAAGGAGAATCAGATGAGGAGCCAGGCCAAGAAGAGACCTCTTGAGTTGATGGATGAGGAGGGTGCAGATAGGGCAACCCAGGGCCCGATGATAAAGAGACCATTCCAGACCCCTCTTCCCCTGATCACATGCCATTATTGCCACAAGCCCGGGCATTATAAGAGGGAGTGTCGAGTGGCCAAAGGATTATGTTTAGAGTGTGGATCAGGGAGACACATGCTGAGGGATTGCCCACACAGGAAGGTTGGACAGGTGGCACCAGTCAGACCAGCTCATCCAGCCCCAGCACTTCCAGCACAGCCACTGAGGAGGTACCCCGAGCCCGTTGACCGGAGAGCTCCGTTTCCACCCCAACGGTATGACCATCAGCAGAGGGGGATGAGAGCCAGAGCAGATCAGGGCAGAGGCCAAGTTCATGCCATGGCGGCAGAGACTTCAGGTGTTGCAGCAGAGTGGGAGGATCAGCATCCAGATCAGGGGCCTTAGGATTTCATGGTAACCACTGCCCCATTTCTTGTATTTGAGTTGGTTATCATTCTAAGTATTATTTTTCCTTGTCATTCTTTCCTTGATCATCCTAGTTCTTCCTGTGTTTATCTTACCTTCTGTTTTGGTTTTATGATGCCTTATTTGTGCCTTCGTTCCTTTTGTGTTCAAATTTACCCCTTAATGAAATTGCGAGGACGCAATTTTTGTAAGGTGGGTAGATTGTAATACCCCGTTCCTGGAATACGTACTTGGTTGCGTATTCAGATTTTCGATCGTATTTTTCGATTTGTTTCCTGTATTTTATTCTGTATCATGAATTCTTTACACGATTATTTTATGTTGGATTTGGATTCGTGGACTCGGAGTCAGCCCTAGTCTGAGCCGAGGACCCGATCATAGTGTATTCTTCGATTTGGTATTTCTGACCTGTAGAATTGACCGATTTCAGTTTTAAATGTTATTTTTCAATATATTAGATTTTCTGTGATTTTCTGGATTTTTCTCGGATTAATTTGAATTTCTTCAAAACCGGTGTCGGCTAGTGCCGCTGACCGATTCCCAGATTTTTAATTCTCAAACTGTTTGGAATTTCATGATGATTCTTTAGACTTTATTTCTCGGGATCATATTTTCTATCTATATTCTTTTTCTGAGGATTTTATGATTTTATGGAAATTCTTTCGGAGTCGGTAAATCACTGATTCCGGGATTTTTAATTTTAAAACCATACGGTATTTCTTCGAACGGATTTCACTATTGGTCTTTATATATTATTCTTGATTTTTGGTTAAATTTTCAGATCATTCCGAGATACTGAAATTTCGGGCATTTTTCCAATTATTGCAAATTCCAATTTCCACCAAAATTGCCACCTCATTTCCCACTCACACTTCACCTAACCCCACTCATTCTCTCTCCTTCCCATGGCCGGCCAAGTGGCAAGAGGGGTGACACCTCATGCTTCCTCTTTTACACAAGGCCCCCTCCTTTCTACACAAATTCCATCTCCTTTACAATCATCCCAAACTATAAATTTCTTTCAATTGCAACTCACCCCTTTTCTTCCTCCTTCACTTCAACAAGAGAGACTCCTCCAAAATCCCTCTTCCTCCTCCACCAAACCCTAACTCAAAGAACTCCACCTTCAACCACAACATCAAGATCAACCTCCTCCACTTCAAGCTTCAACAACACTTGGTGGATTGAAGCCATCATCTTCTCCATTTGATCAAGCCTCCAATTGGACCCATCCATGTGAGTACCTTACTCACCAAGACCTAGAATACTCTCTATTTACTTATGATGTGAATTCTTGTATGCTAGCACCATAAAAATCCCATTTTTAGGGCATCAAAACTTAGATCCAACCTTTCCATGTAAATATCTCTACTCACCAAGGCTAGTCCGTCCCTTGTGTACTTGTGTTAGTAGATCAGGTCCCCTCATGTCATAAAACCCCATTTTTGTCATCAAGAACAACCCCCAAGTTCAGTTCTGTAAACTGCTCCCCGACCAGTATTAGTCGACTTGACCTAGAACCTAGTCGACTAGAACACTTAGCTGAAACCTAGTTTTCTGGAAAACACAGTATTAGTCGACTTACCCCAATATTAGTCGACTGATCAACTCTCTGGAAATCCCTATTAGTCGACTCCTGAATTCACCTAGTCGACTAACCCTCCTTGGACCAGAAACCAACTCTCGGCCCAGTCGACTTAAGCCTATTTTATTAGTCGACTTGAACACCTTAGTCGACTAGCCATTTTACCTTAGTCGACTAATGTTTCCTGGAACAGTGACCCCAATTTTCTGTACCCCGGACTTAGTCGACTTGCGTACCTGTTAGTCGACTTGAGACCCATATTAGTCGACTAACCCCTTGACCCCAGTCGACTAACCCTTCCTGGAGCAGATTTCCAACTCTCTGGTGCACAGATTTAGTCGACTACACAAGACTGTTAGTCGACTAATCCCACTTGTAGTCGACTAATCCTACCACCTAGTCGACTAATTCTGCCTGTATGTCTTAGATGATTTCTTTTCTAAAATTTGATCTTGTCATTGGTTTATGTGTTATGCATTATGGTTTCTTGTACTTCATGACTGGTACTTTAGGACTCATCGCTTGATGGATCTTATGCATGGCTCATGTGAATGCACTTGGTACTTATGACCTATTATTTGAGGTTCATCACCTGCATTCACTTTATATTATCATGCTTGTGTATTGCCATGTAATCGCTTGTTTTATTCTTAGACTTATGCCTTGCCCGTGTTATCCTTACTCCTTTATTGTATACATGCGTGGCAGACCCTTCGAGGTCGTTGAACCCTAAGTTATCTCTATGTTACCACTTGCTTTACCTTATTATAGTCTTGTTAGTTATCTATCACCTTTTAACACATGTATATCACATGACGCCTAACATGTACTCACTCGACCCATTGTTATGCCATGGTTGACCCGGCCAATTATTAGTTCATTGTTACGTTTCATTTGTTATATCACCACTTAGTCATGCTATCCCTTAAACCGAGCATGATACACTTGACTTTACGATTATCTTATTTACGGGAATCCTACCTTGTTTTATGGAACTAAGTGCCACACCGTCCAATGGTGGGGGCCACCTCTAGAATCCACTCCCTCAGAACAAAGTGCCACATGGAACAAAGTGCCACACCACACGGTGGGGGCCACCTCTTGAATCCATGGGGCCACCTCTTGAGTCTGTAGGGTTACTACTGTCATGTTCATTTATTCCCGTAAACTGATAATCTTTAATAAGCTACAACTTATATGGGGTATGGGTGGAAGTGATGGATGCCGGAATGATACCTTGCTTATAGTGATGGAAGTATATGGGGGACATTGAGCCTCCAAGCCGGTCCCAGGTGGTGGGACCGTTGGACCACCAAATTGGTCCCCGGTGTATGTGAACTATTATCGAGCCTGTTAGCCGGTCCCAGGCGGTGGGAACCGTTGGACCACTAAACTGGTCCCCGGTGTATGTGGACATGTGAAGCACTATAAGAAGCTATATCAGTTCTCTATCTACTTCCGATAACGACCCTCGACTTTCCGATATATGGATGTATGTGAGTTGGGATCGATACCGAGGCACATACCTAGATATATGGGTTAGACGAGTAATATTAATAATAATTGATACTGTTATGGTTATTGTTATGGATCTTGACGTTCCAGGTATGTTTTCCAGTTATGTTTCCAGTTGTGACACTTGTTATGATTTCCGTGATTCCAGTGATGATTCCGATTTTAACTATTATTAGTTCCTGTTTTGATTTGTGTTGCACTTGTTGTGTAGCCCTGTTTGACTGTCGTATGAATTGCAATTCTGATCCTATACGCTTGTTTTCCTGTGGCATGAGATAGAGGTATATGTATGAGGGTTTCCTTGTTTGGATTATTCCTTCGACGTACTAGTCTCATGGACAGTGACTTAAGCGTATACGATCACTTTTGCTTGTAGTTAGCATTACTTTGGATTTCCCATTTCATGTCGATCATGTTATACTCGTCCCTTTATTTCATAGTTGTGTTCTGACCCCATCCATGTCCCCTAGCCACTTGGCAGTAGTTCATTTATTACTATTTGTCTTGACCCCTGGATTTGCATATTCAGATTCCGAGGCTTGGATCGTGGTGGAGCCGTCCACTGCAGATTGAGCTTCCTCTGGTGAGCAGGCAGTCTAGCTCCAGTGCTTTTACTCCAGATTTCTTTTGACTCACGGGATCCTCACCTCCCTCGTGAGCGTTTTGTGTATGTCTTGTATATTTTACTTTTGGACTGAGTTGTGATAAAAGACATATGGAATATGTAATGTTTATCATACTGTGATGACTTGTATCTGTACTTTATGTTGGCATATATGTGTGTATACCATGCTTTGCGTTGCACTCTGATCCTTGCTTGTTGTATTTTATGCTTAGCGTGTATACGTGGGGGCCTTTCCTGACCTACGTATATACGTCGCAGTGACGCCCCCGTATCCGTGGAATCGGGGCGTTACATACAAATTAACTTTTTATAGAATTGTTTGGCTATATCTTTAGATTACGTATGGTGCACATCTTTCCTTTCTCGAGATTAACATTAGTGCATCTCTTTTTTTCTAGACTGGTGTTGTATCACGGTAGATATAATATTAATTACTTCTTTTACATAAGGCATGAGAAAGAAGATTGCGAATTTGGTCGCAGTACCGAGGAGGTCGCATTGCTATGCGATAGCATTTTTTGTCTTGTATTCTTTATTCTGTATTAAGTCTGCGATCATGGAATGTTTTTTTTACTTTTGAATGCTAGAAGTCGCAGTCGTCATTTAAAAGGGGTATTTTTGTCATTTTGATTCACGATTGTTTAGGCGGGATTTTTTGATTTTTTTTGGCGCCCACACTCTGCGACCGATGTGTGGCCTATATTCAGCCACGTCCCGCAGGCTGAGAAACTCTCTCAGCCCGCAGGCTGAGGTACAGTAAGCCCTATATATATATATATATATATATATATATATATATATATATAATATATATATATATATATATATATATATATATATATATATATATATATATTCTCCTCTCTCTCTTTCTCAGCATTGTCAGAATGCAACCAGTAACTCTCATTTTCTTCACAGAATTCCAACATCCAAACCCAATCCTCTCATGTCTCTCGATCTCCAACCAACAATTCTCTGTGAGTAGTGAACAACAAGCCAGTGAGTTAAACCGTGAAGTGCGTTGATAAGAAAATTAAGATTTCGACTTTCAAGTCTTTCAAGCTGTAACACCTGACCTAAATTAATCCTGCATTAATGCTTTAAATACTGATTATTGGAAATAATTTCATGATAATCGAAACTCATAAATGGAACCGATATTTGGAACCAATAATGAAACGCCCCACACCACTGGGTACGAAGATGCTACTGCGATGTACATACGCAGGCAGAAATACCTTCACATACGTAAGTATATCAGTACAGTTAGGAATCAGAGTACGGAAGTACAGTGTAATATACATTCCAACGTTACAATCCAAGTACACTGTTATCGCAGAATGTGATTCAATATTACAGAAATATTACATCACCATGGGATTCAAAATATGATTTACAAGAGATTTACACAGGCCAAAAATGGTAGATGCTCTCAAGCAGAAGGAGAAATCTCAAGAGCCAGCTAAAAGCGATAGGTCAGGAGAATCTGCTCGTCCATCAGTTTCTCACGGCTATGTTGAGTAATTTATTAGTACAGTTTGTCATGTGTATAATTCAGTATATTCATGATAGACCGTTTATGGGGAGCTTCAGGAGTTCAGTATCAGTAGTATCCTTTATTTTTAGGGACTTAGTAATCAGTAGTATAGAAATCAAGAGTACCATCTCCCTGGTATCAATACAATAACATGTAAGTCCCTGCAAATCAGTTATCAGGACTCAGGTATTATATTCAGTCAGGAATTATGGTACCTAGTCTGGAAACAGTGTAATGTAATAGATCATCAGTTATGGTACTGTCCAGTAATCAATATTTGTACTATAGTCATCATATGATATATATATCAATGTCCATATGCCAAGTGTAGTATCAATATCAGTATATCAGGTAATTTGTAAATCATATAAATGATATCAGGAATTCATAAATAATATAAAAAACAACATTACAGTTAGGCACAGACAAGCGGTGCAAGCGATGCTAGAGGCACAAACAATGAACAATATTTAATCACTAAAGCGCATGGCGGAGCTATAGGAATGACTCGACTTAAACTACAAGTCTGAAATTCGGCAGAGTTTCGCCTAGGCAAGTCTTGTGATAAAGCGTTGAGCGCTAAATACGCTTATCAGGCAAAGTCGAGAGACCGCGAATGGTCTAAGCGCACCTCCTTTTGGGAAAGTGGGCATAAGAGAAACCATAAAGTCTAATAGAACGAGCAGGCCAAGTAGGTACTTACATAAAATAACGTCAGTACACGCAAACATACATATAAAACACATATAAATACAGTATACGGTGTTGGTGCCAAAAGAGAGACATGACGGTTTAAGCACCCTACGGCTAAAGTGGAAAAGATGTTAGCACCAAAATATACAAAAATACAGATAATTCTTAAAAACACACAGTAATTTCAGAAAAATACAGAAAATTCCTAAAAATACACAGAAAATTCTAAATACACAGAAAATTCTCTAAAAATACATAGGTGATTTCTAAAATACAGAAAAATCCTATAAGCACATGAACAAAATCTAAAATGCAGAAAAATCTTAATAATGCCCAGATAATTTATAAAATTACAGAAAAATCTTAGAAATATCTAGGAACATTTATACAAGTCAGAAACATTAATTATTACAAACAATGCCTACAACATTTGTATAAATATTTCTACAGCTATTTTTACAAGGGTAGAATACTCGCCTATAATCGAAAAAAAACCTGATACCACGTGCATATGTGCATGTGCATGAAGAAGTGTGTGAATGTATGTGAAGCCTAGGTGGGCTGGCCGTGAGCCTAGGGGAAGGAGAGAAGAAAGAAATAAGAGAGAGAGAGAGAGAGAGAGAGAGAGAGAGAGAGAGAGAGAGAGAGAGATTCTGGAGAGAGCATGGGAGGGGAGGAAAGGGTGTTTTGGTGATTTGGATGGTGGAGAGAGGTGGTGAAGAGGGTGATAAGAGGGAGGAGGGCTGGAGGCCTTGAGGAGGAGTGGTGGAGTGGGAATTTTAGAGAGAGAGCGGTAAGTAGAGAGAAAATGTGATTTTGGCCCTTTTGAGGGGAGAAAGGGGTGGACAGAGGGGATGGTGTGGCTCGGCTAAGGTGGTGTAGTGGTGGTCATGGTGGTGGTAGAGTAGTTGTAGGATTTTTTAGAGAGAATGATTTAAGAGAGATCAAAATGGGTTCTTTGGAGAGAGAGAATGTAGAGAGAAGGAATAAGGCCGCTCCCTTATGGAGAAGAGAGAGGAAAGATAAGATGAGCAGGGAGAGGCTTGTGAAGGAAGCCAAAGGCTTGACTTCATGAAGAAGAAAAAAAAGAAAGAATGTTCTAGAAAATTGGAGAAAAGAAAAGAAAGAAAAATGTAAATATTTGATTGTTAGGGGGCAAAGTGCAAATGTCACTTAAGAAAATAATATAAAAAGAAAAAAAGAAAAATGGAAAAGAAATGAAATGAAATTAGAAAGAAAAGAAAGGAAAAGAAAGGAAAAGGGAAAGATTTTATTTAATGGAAAAATAAAAGAAAATATTTTGAAATTTTATCATGCAAAATCTAGGTCCTATGAAGAGTCTTATTAAAAATTTCAAGTTAAACGGAAGTCAAAAGCACATAAAATGACGTGAATACTATCAAAGCATTGAAAATCGTAAAAAGATACATATTCTGGAATCAGGGTATTACAAATAATTTAGGGGATATTTATATCATAACAAAAATAATAATGGAATTTATTTAAATGAGAAGTAAATATTTTTATAGACAAGTTATAATAAATTATGGATGCATTTAGTGGATAAAAATTTAAAGAGAATTTTAAGAATTTATAGTTTCTTATACATATATGATGAAAATATAGCTATATATACATAAGAATACCTTGGTGTACATATATAAGTCCATGTACGTATTTTATAAATCCAAGTGTGTAACGTGGATGAGCGTTTGGTGTATATTTATAGGCATATTCATATATGTATACAATTTTGTCTACAAATGGTAATTATATCATGTGTTATCCCTTACTAATCACTCTAGTTAATTACATAATTAACCCAAGATTAAAGAAGAGAGAAGAGGTGGTTGGGAAGCTTGAGGTGGCTTGACATTGGGATTGGTGCGTGATAGGTGGCATGATGTGTTAGACTTATGTTTTAAAGTCTAATTTAATTTGAGAATAATCAAGTCAATTGGATATTTGCACCTGTTCACTTTAAGATATGTTGTTTGACTCAATAAAGAATTGATCAAACATAAATGGTTTGGGTCTAGACACATTTTCAATTACACTTAGTCATGAGTGTATTTAAATTAAAATGTGGGACTCATGTACACGTGTGAAACTCGTGTTATCAATTAAGGATCTTGATCTATGATGAGTTGAACTAGGGTTCCTTGATGTTATATATATAATGGGTAGGGTGCCCTCTCCACCACAATGATCTAATATATGTCTTGGTGGCCTCTCATCTCCTCTAAGGATCAAGAAGAGAACTTGGTGGCTGGAGAGAAGAATTCTCTCCTTCAACTGTGGAGTCCTTAAGATTGTGCAACCTTCAGTATCCCTTTCGTGATGGAATCAGGTATGACTAAAACCCTCATTCCCTTTGATCTTGATAAAAAGGCTATTTCATATATGAGATCTTATTTGGACAATTATTAGATCTATCAATTGGTATCAGAGCCGCCTCTTTATCAGATCATCGGGATATAAAGTAAAAAATTTTTTATCCTCGATCTATTAAAATATTGATCTCTTCATTTAATTCAATAAAGAATTACTTTTGTATCTCAAATAATTGAATTAAATTGAGATAATTAAATTGAATTATATAATTATATATATATATATATTTGGGAATTTATCTCTGTATTCTATTTTTAAAAAAGGAAAGCTTTGTGGCCGCATGCATGCATGCAAGGGACGCATTCCCCTGCATTCCCACTCTCTGTTGGCCTTGCATGCCCACACATTGAGCGTGAGCATCTGAAAAATAAAAAAAATTAATTATTTTGGGTCTCCTAAGATTATGAGATTGATTAAGATTAGAAAATCTAGAAATATAATTTTAATCTAATAAGGAAACTATTCCTAATTAATCTCATATAAAGTTTAAATTAAATTGTTAAGATTGACTTGGGTATCAGGGTTGAGATAGAATTCTAGTCTATTAAGAAAATTTTGGGATAGAATTCTAATCAAATAAAAGAAACCTAATCCCAATTAATCTCACATTAAATTTATTGAGTTTTTTTCCAGTTCATTAAACCCGACCCATTAAGGAAACCTATAACTTAACCATTGCGGGTTGGGTCAGATCCAGATCTGATAAGTACTGCAGACTTGTTTGCTAATAGAAACTTCAATTAAACGTTATGGGCTCAGCCAACCTTTGTTTGGGCATGTAAATAGCCGTTTTGAAGCTTTTAATGAGCACTTAAGTATTACAGGCACTAGATATGATAAAACAGTAGATAGTTGACATAAAAAAGCATTGAAATGTATATTTACCATGGTTATATGTATTCATACATGTTTCTGCTTCATCAATATTTATTACATTGCTTATACTCTATAGCATGATGAATATTGATGTTTACTACATTAGATAACACACAGATAAAGATATATATATATGTTCAAGTTAAAAAATTTATAAAAGAGCTTATTTAATTGCGTATATAGTTCATGTGGACAATAACCGGCCCAAAGGATGAGTATTGTTTGGCCGAATTATGTACGGCATCAGATACATGATGTGGGTAATGTAAGTGGGAGAATCTTGGTGTGTGGTAATCAGCCCAAAGGAAGATGCAACACTATAGGCCCATATTGTATTATTTTTCATCAACTAGTCTGACGACGGAACAAGAATCAGATTCGTAGATTTGTGTGGCCCATGTGTGTGACAATCGGTCTAAAGAAATGTTGTCATTATGGCTGGGTCATTACATATGTTATACGGTCAATATAGATAAGTTAAACTTTGGAACCAATCCTATAAAGGACAGTCGGCCCAAAGAAGCTTGTTCTCTTACATAGGACCTAGATTTTAGGGTATCTATATTGGGCCGGTACAGTGTTGGCATATACAACTTGTTCTGAAAGTTTGGCCGGCAGCTCTATCGATTAAACTGGTTACATTTTCTGAAATTCAATTCTTTTATGGCTATTACAGTAGAATTTTGTTAAATGCAATATTTATATTAAATTGATGAGAAATTATACACTTATGTGTCTAAACTGAATGGTACAAATGTTAAGAAGTGATAAGACCATGTAAAAGATCGTTCTTGAATTTATGAACATAAATTACACCTTAAGGACTGATGGACTCCTACTATCACTAAAAAAAAATTCAGTTAAAGAAAAATCCAATTCTGATAAGTGAAAAAGGTTCAATAAGATGTATCTACTGGTCATAAAATATTCTATTCTTATAACTATTAGGGGTTCTATGCCTGATAAAGATAGTGCTAAGAGTTTTTCAGCTGAAGTAGCTGACCGGTTTATTAAATCGGATAAAGTTGAGGCCAACACGCATCTTAGCAAGCTGATAAATATGCGCTATAATAGCAAAGAAAACATAAGGGAGTATATTATGAAAATGCCCAATCTTGTTTTTAAACTAAAGACACTGAAATTGAAACTCTCTAAAGAGATTCATGTGCACTTTATTCTAATCTCTTTTCTTATAAAGTATAACTCTTTTCAAGACTATTTATAATGCTCAAAGTGAAAAGTGGAGTCTCATTGAGCTCAACAGTCACTGTGTTCAGGAAAAGAAAAGAAATTGAAATAATTAAAGACTGAAAATGCTCACTTAGCATTCAAGGTAATACTTCTAATAAGAAAAAGAAAAAGTGAAATTAAAAAGAGGAATATAAACACTACTACAGTAGCCGATCCTAATTGACAAAAATGCAGGATAAGAAGCCTAAGGTCATCACTAGTCCTTAGTTCAAGAGCGTTTCAAAGCAAAACTCATATGTAACTCATCATATCTAAATTTAACAAACAAGTGCAATCTACACTTAAACCATTAAAACTAAATAAGAGTAAGCATAGAGTAAAGTAATGTTAGCTTGTTAGAGAGTTAGGATGTTAGAGTGTTAGAATCCATCATCATGAGCCATCAATGGCTCTTGTAAGAGCAAGGCCAAGTAGAGGCTATTAGATTCATGTGGATTATCAAGTAAGAAGTTAGCAAGTTAGTGGTTAGTAGTTAGTTGCCATGAAAGAAAATTAGCTAAATATGTAAAAAGAGTTAAAGAGAAGAAAACAAAGAGAGGTAAAAAGAGAACCTTTCATAACTTGTCACCGTCTATTACAGGCACTATTACTTCCCAACCATGTATCACTCTCTCTTATTACAAGATCTAAAAGAAATAAAAAATACAAAGAGTAAGAAGAAGAAGAACTAAGCTAAACTACTCTAACTACTGTTGGCCCAGAGGCCTTCCACTCTAGTTTTGATGATGATTAACTCATGTAGTTATGTGTACTAAAATCTTGTGATTTTAGTTTTAGATTATTAATCAAGATGTTAGTAGGTGATTAGCTTCAACAAAGATGGTTTGAAAGCTTTCACATAGTGATTCAAAAGCCCGAGCATCATGATGATACATAGCACTCGTTAAAGTCTAGCTCGTGGATCACGGTTTGGATCGAGTCGACTTGAAGATTGAAGATCGTCAAGAAGACTTAGGTATCCATAGTTTAGTGTATTTAGATCCATGTTGTAAATCTTAGAATAGTATGATATGCTCAAGTGCACAATACACACACGTTTTATGTTTTAGTAGTTTTAACAAAACATATTTTTGGATTTAAAGACAAAAACTATGATATATATATATATATGTTTTCATGTATATTGGACTTATGTCCATATGCAACATGCTTCAATGTGTTTAAATATCATATTTTTGTATTTTAATGAGTTTTAGGAAAATCAGGTTTCCTTATTGAAAAATCCAAGTATGGTAAAATACAGTTTTTGGTTTTTGGTAAAAATGATAAGACACAAAAATAGTTCAAATTGCTTGATATTTGAGTTGAAATTTTTATCACATGTTTATATATCAATGCAAAATGTTAAAACTATTTTTGGGGATTTTTAGAAGATTTATAAGATTTTTAGAAATATTTTTAACATGTTTTTCTGTCCCAGAAAACTGGCTGCCAGGCCCTGACGGTCGACTGAGCCGGTCGACCGTGTTCCAGAGCCGGTCGATCGGTCGGTCGACCGACGTGCACAGACCTGTGCACGTTTGGCCAGACACTTGGGCGGCTGACCGTTACGGTCGACAGGCCAGAGAGCTTTGCTCTCTGAAAATTTTCGGTGGACCGGCCGGTCGACTGCTGGCTCCCAACGGTCATATTTATGACCGCTGGCGGTCGACCGGGCGGTCGACCGCCAGCCACTTTTGGCTGAGAATTCAGCCAACGGCTAGTTTTAGGGTTTGGCCTATATAAACCCCATTTCTTTGAGATTTTGGCTAAGATTTTCTAGAGCAAAAATTTTCCTATTCTCTGGTTTTAAAATAAGTTTTCAAAAGTGTTTAAGAGCCAAAAGATCAATCTTTATTTTGTTTTAGAGTTTTTAAAAAAATCAAAGAAAATAGAAAAGTTGGGAGATTTACTTTGTTCTTCATTTCTATCTTTTACCAAGAGTTTTCCCAAGTATTTTTCTTTGAGTTTTTGTTTTCCAAACTCTAATTTTTCCACACTTGAGCTATATCTCCTATCCGATCTATTTAGGATCTCTGTTTTGTGGAAAAAGATTTGTTTGAGGTTGTGGAAACCTCCAAGAGTTGTAAACCCTTTCTTATTGTATCCCTCTTTGGTAGAGGTGAATTGGTGGTGTTTGCTCCCTCTTTGGTAGAGGTTGAGATTGTTGTTTACTCCCTCTAGTGAGAGGTGGAGTTTGGTTTTTTGTTTCCCTCTTCGGTAGAGGTGATTTGTGGTTGTTTGGCTACGGGCCTATCCCTCTTCGGTAGAGGTGGATTGTGGTTGTATTGCCTCGGTGGCATTGTAAGGTTGAGAGAGGAGTTCAGTACTCCTAATGGATTGAAAATTCTTCTCGGTGAAGGCGGGGACGTAGAGCTAGGGGCTCGAACCTCGAAACATATCTTTGTATTTGCGTTTGATCCATTGACTCTCAACTCTCTCTCTTTATTTGTGTTTGTGCATAACATTCATTCATTCATATCTTATTTGCTTGTGTCTGTCTTGCATTATTTCATATTGCCTATTCATTATATGCTTGGTTTGTTTGTGTGTGCCTCACTTATACTTAACCACGAGAGCTTCATATAGCATCTCAACCCTTATCTAGGGGAATCAAGAGGAGTTAGTTCAGAGCTCTTCACGGGGAATTCGGCTACACTCGTTGGTTGTATTAAGTGTGTTGCAAATTTGTTTTAGCTTCCGCATTTAGTTTCTAGATTAGCATTATCACCTATTCACCCCCCTCTAGGTGATTTATAATTGGTATCAGAGCCTACGCTCCTGATACTTTAGTTTAACCACCTAAGAGTGAGATCCTTGTTTGCTAATCTACATTTGCATTTGCACATACATTTGTTTGCACTCACCCATGGTTTGCTTTTCACCTCCCATGTTCGATGTCTCCACATTGACACATGGAAATATAGGATGTCCATGTATTTGAAGACCCTAGGTTTGCATGTTTTCCTTGCCGCTACCAAGAAATACTATCTTGGTAATAGCAATCATATAGGGGCCAATGCACAAGCCCTGAGGCTATTAGAAGCACGCTTAATAAAGAATATCTTATGCATGTTTCTAACCTTGATTCCGCCTTTGCAGTGTGGAACAAGTTGACAACCACATCCACCTCCAAGCTTCAATTGTCAATCCAACCGGAGGAATCTAGTGGAGAATCTGAGTCTCAATGCTACATGGTCCAAGGGAATGACTCCCTTGAGGTACATTCGGAATCCCAACTAGATTGTAATGATGCTAGTTCTTCATATGATGAGAATATTGATGCCCATGCCTTGAATGAAGAACTTTCTATTATTTGTGAAAAATTAATAGAAAAATATAATATTTTGAAAAAGAAGAGTTTTGAACTTAATAAAGAAAATAAGGTTTTATGTTCAAAACTTGACATGGTTTTTGCAAGAGAAAGTGGAGATTTCCAATGAGAGGGATTCATTGAGATCTAAACCTGAACTTGCTATTAAAGAAAATAACTTTTTAAAATCTAAAAATGATTGTAATGATGTTTTGAAGAAAAATAAAGTTTTCTCTTCAAAAGTTGATTCTGTTTTAAAAGAGAATGTTGCTTTGAAAAATAAGATAATTTCTATTTCAAATGATTTAAATGTTTGTTTAAAGAAAAATGAAGTTTTAAAAAAATAAAATTGATGCTCATGTTTGCCATGCTAGGGTAGTTCACCTAGTTTACCTATTGCATGTGCCACCTCTTCTTTAGCTGAAAATGATATATCCATGCTTAAGAAGAGTGTTGATTGTTTGGGCTCCACTTTGAGCCATTGTGTCATGAACTATTCACGCTTGGAATCCATGTTTCGCAAGAAACAAGTTCCATCTTTGCATACACACCCTCCACGGCATACACATGCTCCTCACGTACACACCCATCACACTTTGTATGCTCATGTGTACACTTGTACACATTGTGGACGTAAGGGCCACCTTGCTAGATTTTGTTATGATCGTATACATGATGAAAATTAGCAAATAATTTTGTTTGGGTTAGGAAAGGTACTAAACCCCTATGGACCCAAAAGAAAATGGGTACCAAAAGACCACCCCTATGATATTTGATGTAGGTGTAGGCTCTCGCATCACGTGAGAGTGGTGGTACCTTGAAGTGGATGCATTCCCTGCTTAAAGAAAACAATTTGGATGCATCACTTTCAAGGGGAGTTT
>JAVJIF010026795.1:0-45205 GCA_038442645.1 Agave tequilana | reverse complement strand
GATTGATAAAAATAATTAGAAAGGGTGTTAAAAAGGAGTTCAACGGCTGCGCACCCTTTCCAACCTCAACCCCAATCACCATCCATGTGGTGGGTCTGGGCCAACCTGGACCTGCCTTTTATTTATTCATCCATTCACAATAATAATTCTCAATTTATATATATTAAAAAAAAACAAATAAATTAAGAATAAAAATGAACAATATATTAATATTGAATAAATAGAATCATTCAATCAATTTGATATAATCCAAATCCCAACCAAACACATTTTTCCATTACAAGTGTATAAAATTATACCAATGGCATTGGAAGGAAGTATCTCCTCTCCCATTCTCTCCATTTCTCTTCCTTTGTTGTTGTTGTTGTTCTTTTTTTGTTGCTTGCTTTGTTTTGCTTTGCATTTTGGTATTATTGGCTTTGTTGTAAATAATGACAATGGGGCAGGGGTATTTTTGTAACTCCTCAGGCCGAGAGGGGAGCGCGATGGGGAACGCCCTTCCGCCGCCTCGAGTTATGCGAGGCCGTGGGGGGCGGAGGCAGTCGGATGTCGTTCCCCGCCGCCGCCCCATCCCGCGATCCCGTCCTCCGCCCATCGCGGTCCGCTAATCCCCACGTAACCTCACCGCCCCTGCTCCCGCTGCCCTCGCCGTCTCCCCCCAGAACGAACGAGGTGTCCCCGTTCTTCTTTATTCCTACTAGCTGCAAAAATTCCCCAAAAAAATAGAAAAAATCAATGGCATTGTAGATTATTATTTTTTTTTTTTTTGCTTTGAAAAAAATAAAAACCTCTGACCTTGCAGCCGAGGGAGCAGAAGCGGAATGGATCGAGGAGGGATCGCGCGCAGATCTCGCACGCGTGAGTGGAGGCGCCCTTCCCGCTGGCACGTGGCTGCGGGCGCTCGTTCAGGAAGAGCACACGTGCGCTGTTGATCACGTAGGTCTGCACGCCGCCGGTGTCCAGCACATTGTGGATCTCCGACACCCGCACCACATCATGATACGACGACCGCCGTATCTACACCGCCGCCAAAATTCCATTCTCAACCAAAACGGGAATACCAAAATCAGATTTTTAATCAAAATGTGGGTGGCTCACCTGAATGACGTGGTGGTCGGCGTGGCGCTCGGACCGACAGTAGTAGCAAGAACCCCCGGATTCAGGGCAATCGAGGCAATACATATTGCATTCGCTGCGCGCCGCATCGGAATGCTCGGGGCACATCGAGAAGAACTGCGTGGTGAGCAATGGCTCCAGCCACGGCGGCACCAGGTTCGCCGCGATCCGCCGATTCATCATAATGTGATCGAAGCAGTACAATAGATCGGTAATGGATCACAATGCCGATGAAAAACAAGAAAGAATGAAGAGGCGAGAGAGCGGCGAACCTACAGCTCAACAACACTGCAACAACGCCAAAAAGGAAGAGAGAGGGGACGGATAAAACACTGGGAGAATGAATTTGGACAGCGGGGAGAGGGGACGGACGGCTGGGATCGAGGTGGGTTGATGAGGCGAGATCTCTGCCGTTGGATTTGAGAGGGAGGGGTTCCGTGGCTCACGCTACTTTGGTCTGTTCCTTGCGTCCCTTCTTCCACCACGCTCCTCTCGCTGGGTCGGCAGCCAAGCTACGTCAGGACCATTCGCCCCCATGATATGCTGTTTTGCACAAAACAGCGAACAGCGGAGGCTCTGGATGACGTGTCTTGCTGTGGAGTGGTAGGTGGACCTTTCTCTCTTCCCCTACCCGGTGGAAAGGCCCGCGTGGAATACACGTGGATGCGGCGGGGCCGTGAGGCGACACGCGTCGCTGGAGCAGGTTTAGGGTTGGGTTTGGAACCCGCGAGAGATTGGAACGGGCCGGGGGTTGATCCGATGATATTGGGGCCCTGGGCCCCAGGGGAGGATAAAAGTCAATTTGAGCTCATATTTTTGCATCCCACAATGAGAAAGGAAGAAATGGCGCTATCAGAATGAGTCCAAATTATTCAAGAAATTTTTTTCTATTTTCTCGACCTCCATTTTCTTTTCTTAATTCTCAATGATTGACTAAGTTTTTGTTTTGTTCATTTACTAATTAATTTAGTCGATAAAGGTCAAGAAGACGACGGATTTCTTAGGTGTCCTTCATGTATTCTATGATTATTTTTTTCACGGCTCATTTATGAAGGGTTCATAGTGTTTTCCCCCCTAGTTAGGGGAGGGGGTTAACGGGGGGTTTTTTTTTTTGGCTAGTGTTAGGGCGCGCCGAAGTGTCACGCGCGCCGAAGCTCGAACTCGTCACCTAGTATGAGAAGCGGCGCTCAACAACTCAAGTAAGACTATTAAACCACTTGCGGGGGACGCAGGGTTCACAGTTTGTTATTATCATATTCCGTTGGGAACTAGGTTATCTAGTCTGGATCAGTTCTACAAGTAGTTATATGAACGAACATGATAAAAAAAATGGGTGTTGATACTTATTGTAGCAGTCACGGATATAAATACAAATAATATTTGAATATTTTTATGATGAACAACAAAATAAAAGTATTCAAACATTATTTGTATTTATATCAGTAACTAAAAGTATTCAAACATTATTTGTATTTATATCAGTAACTGTAACCCTCAGTTTCCAATGTACGTGTGTCAATACTGGTATTAGATACAGTATAAATATCCGATTTAACCATCCTGATAGCTAAATTGAGGTTGTTTCAGCTAAAAATATTATTTTTCAATATTTTGAATTTTTTTAATTTTTTTGAAAATTTTTGAAAATTATTGGAGAAGAATCTCAATTCGGGATCGATCGGTGTCACAGACTGACTCTGAGATTTTTAATTAACAATCGAGGATGAATTTCGGGGATCCGACTTCTCAACAATGTTCAGGATGACATTTTTATTTTTGAATTTTTTTCTAAATAATAAGAGTTTAATCAAATAAACTAATAATTAAATATCGATATATATATATATAGCGTATATGGTACTGCGACCTATATTTCGTTTTACAGAACAGAATAACCACTTGTTCTAAAGTTTAAGAACTGCGACCACGGTCGCAATTTGATTTTAAAATAAACTCTGGCTGTGAAAGCAATTTTTATAACTGCGACCTAAGTCGCATTCCTTATTGTTTTAATTCTTATACGTTTCTATGTCAATTATATCCAATTTATATATTCATTAGAGAGTTACACAGTTATTATTCAGTTTTTTAAAAAATCTGCTCATACAAAAAACTACGACTATGATCGCAGTCTTTTAATAAGAAGTTATATTGATTTCATTACATCTGCGACCTTGGTTGCAGTTTTAATAATTAAAGTTCAGACGTGTGATTTTTAAAAAATATTTATATTTATATAGTTCGTCAATTTGTTTTGTAGGATCTGAATGCACATGGAGAAATGTCTGGAAACTCAAATATTTTTTTAGGGAACAGTTTTTCACGGACGTGGAAGCATACAATTTCTACAATTCTTATATAAGGAACAGAGGTTTTGGCGTGAGAAGAAAAGGAATAGATAAGTCACGGAGGCCTCCTCATGAAGTTATTTACAGAAAATTTTGCTGCAATAAGGATGGTGTGAAGAAGTTGTGTGACAAAAGACAAGAGGGGTTTACAGTGCACCGTTGAATTGACACTAGAGTAGCGTGTCCTGCTGAGATGCATGTTCGTCTTCGTTTTTTATTTGACAGAAGATATTGGGTTGTCACCAAATTTGTTGGTTCTCATTCACATGAATTGTCAAGCCCGGATAAGGTACATCACCATTACTCTCACCAGACTCATCAATCGAAGATTAGCAGAAGCATTATGAGCAATTTGGTTGATGTGGGAATGCGGCCTTCAAATATTTCCCGTGTTGTGAATGCAATGAGCCAGGGAGAAGGTTGTGAAGAAGTAAGCTCGCAACAAGTTATTGATTTTACTCGTCAACGTAAGAATAATATTGGCCATGAATTTATTGCGATCATCAAATATTTCCAAGAGAAAGCCGAGACCGATCCAGAATTTTTCTTTGCAAGTGAAGTTGATAATGCGGGCACACTTAGAAGCATTTTTTGGGCTGATGGAAAAGCTATTTCCTCGTATTTGAGGTTCTGTGATGTGATCGTTTTTGACACAACATACAGGACTAATCACTTGAGCTTGCCATTTTCTCCATTCACTGGAGTAAATCATCATCGGCAGTCAATTTTGTTTGACTGTGCATTGCTTGCTGATGAGCAGAGGGATACGTTTGTGTGGCTATTCCAAAAATGGTTCAAGTGCATGCATGGAGTTGCACCGAAGTTGATTATTACTTATCAGGATGCCCAGATTGGTGATGCCATCAAGATGGTTTTTCCAACTACTCGGCATCGGTTCTGTTTCTGGTATGTACGGAAATATATTACCGAGCAACAAATCCCAATGACAAACAAGTATGGAGAAGATATGGTCTCTAAATTCCATCATTGGTACACCTCCCGTGATATAACAACATGCGAGGAGCGATGACGACTGATGAATGAAAAATATCATTTAGAATAAGAAGAAGACAGTTGGTTATTGAAGATGCACAGACTGCGTGGATACTGGGTTAATGCATATCTCAAGGATGTTTTCTGTGCTAGAATGACAACCAGTTAGAGGTCCGAGAGTATTAATTCTTTCTTTGATCGTTTTGTTAATGCAAACACGAAACTAGTAGAATTTGTTCACCAATATGATATAGCTGTTGCTGCCCGTCGTAGTTTTGAATCTCAACAAGACTTTCGGGGTTTGAATTTTGTGCCCAACTGTATATCGAATCCATATGAGATACAGATTTCGAAGTTGTATATCCCGAAGATTTTTCAGTTGTTCCAAAAAGAATGGGCAGTTGTAACCACATTGTTTTCAGAAGAGTTGGAACACGACGGACCTGGATCAAAATATCTGGTTGGTGATTTTTCAGAATCAAAAGACAGCTGGGAAAAGGCCAGTTATGAGAAGCCTGAGGAACTTCATGTGTCTTGTAGTTGCTCATTATTTGAAACAGAGGGTACCATTTTTCAAATCTACTGTACTTTTTTGTAAGTAGTTGTACTTTAGAGTTTCACTGTTACAAAATTGATCTATATAGTTTACCTTTTAGTTACTTCAATGTAGACAGCGACTTTGGTCGCAAATATAAGCAGTGTATAGGGATAATGGCGACCGTGGTCGCAGTGCTTCTATGCAGGGGAAATTGGTTTGTTGCTTTTAAAATTGCCCCCGTCTCTTGGTATATTATTGTAACATTTGAAAAATAGTTGAAATTTTCCGCTCAAATATAATTTCGACAATTTTGTCCTATGTTGTGCTTTAGTCTACTGAACATAAAGTAACACTGCGACCATGGTCACATTCATATTTGCCCATTTGAATATTGACTTTCTCATTATATACAACAGTTCCATGACTGCGACCAGAGTCGCAGTTGGCTGACGTTATTTTTTTTTGTCTTCAACAATAGTCGACAATAGAGCGGTCTAAAATTCTCAGTACACTAATTTTGATTTTAGACCTTTTTCACCTCCAAATTTCTCATTGTAGAAGGCCATGAAGATTAGGCCAAATGGGGTCTTCTTGATCGCATCCATGAAATCGCCCTGAATGTGCTTTTTGTATTTCTTAATGAATTCCTACATAGGTTTTAGGCATGATCTCAGAGGCCAAACCTTCACTTGTTGTTTACCTATAGATGAAGAAACATTAAAAACTTTAGTTTAATGTTTATTTAGAAATTAAAAGGGAAAGAAAAATAAATAATTTTTCAAACACTGCGACCAAGGTCGCATACATCTACAACGCAAATTTAAACAACTGCGACCCAGGTCGACAGAAAAGGGAATGAAAAACAAATGATTTTAAAAACACTGCGACCAATGTCGCAAACATCTACAACGCTAACTCAAACAACTGCGACCCAGTTCGACAGAAAAGGGAATCAAAAACAAATAATGTTTAATATACTGCGACCAAGGTCGCATACATCTACAACGCTAACTCAAACAACTGCGACCCAATTCGACAGAAAAGGGAATGAAAAACAAATAATGTTTAATATACTGCGACCAAGGTCGCATACATCTACAACGCTAACTCAAACAACTGCGACCCAGTTCGACAGAAAAGGGAATGAAAAACAATAATGTTTAATATACTGCGACCAAGGTCGCATACATCTACAACGCTAACTCAAACAACTGCGACCCAGTTCGACTGAAAGGGTTGAAAAAATAATTACTTTTTAAAACGCTATGACCATGGTCGCATACATCTACAACGCTAATCCAAACAACTGCGACCATGATAGACAGAGAAGGAAATCAAAAAACTTGAAAAAAATTAGACCTTTGTCGCAGTGTTACAAAATTAATAAATTTAAAAAGATTTCATGATCTCAAGTTTGAGAATCTCTCTTATTTGCGACCATGGTCCCAAGTTTTCAAAAAAAAGTGAAAGAAATTGAATCAAATCTGGAAAAAAATATAACTATTAAAATCCACAAACCCTAAAAAAATTTTGCTTTTGTTCCCCTTACCTTTTTCCGCGGATGATTTCTTTGGCGCCATATGTAGCAAATATATTTTTAAAAAACTGAGAAAATTTGTGAAACAATAGAACTAATCTCTTCAGAATGATCAAGTGAAATTTTAGATCTGTAAATTTTTTTGAAAGGAAATATTTTACATAAGGTAAAAAGTTGTGAAGGAGGGTATTTTCGTCAAATACACTTTTGAGGTGACTGATAGTAATTTAGGCGGGATTTCTCTGGTTTTTGTTCGCCAAAATTAATGACAATTTCGTGGCTATTATGTTGCCACGTCTCGCCGGCTGATAAACTCTCTCAGCCGTCAGTTGAGGTACAGTAACCCTATATATATGTATTATATATATATATAATGCAATTAAATTAAAATAAAATAGAAAACCCCTATTAAAATAAAAATAAAATAGAAATCTATGACCTCAACAATGAATTCAACGCGCTAACCACCAGGATAAGTGAACTTTGTTGCAATGTAAAACATACTTTTATTTAACATCAAAACCTTGTCTTCTCCTTCACCTGCCGTCACCTCCGTACCTCCGCGCTGACCCGACGTCCTCCCCAGGCTCATTGCAGGCCTCTAAAGTCAACCCCTAGGCCTAGGCCCCCTGTCCACTACCTTCCCTCCCTCTAAATAGCTCTCTCCTTCTCTAGAACACCCTATCCTCTTCTCCTTCTCTCCTCCTCTCATCCTCATCTCCCATCCTCCTCCACGCGCACCACCGCTAGCGGCCTCTGTCGCCACCACGCGGCCATCACCCACGCTACTAGGCCATGCCTCCCGCTGCTCTTTCGCGCTCTCGCTCTCTCTTCCACTCTCGTTCCCTATCTGTCTCTCACTCTTTTAGGATTTTTCTTTAGTTTTCAAGAAGAGATGATGGTCTAAAAATCTAGTTGAGTTGGGGAATACGATGGCTTGAAGAAGAAGAAGCAAATTAAGATGAAATAGTTTCCTTTTCAGGAGATTGCGAGTTTTCTTTTCAGGATGATAATGAATAGGATTTAATTCCTATTCAATGAAGGTTTATTTTTTAAGATTAAAGGGTTTAGAATCCTTCTAGATCAAGTAGATCAATTCCTAAAAGGATTGATCAAGATTCTTCAACCATCCAAAGGCTAAGTTCATCTCATAGTCCAAATAGGAGTTGTAATAAAAAATCCTATAAATAAAGGTTGTAACCAAACATTGTAATTGCCTCATTCAAAAAAGTCTCTAGGAGTTTCTACAATAGAGATTCTCAAGCAAATAAAACCAGAGGAAGTCAAGAAAGAGAGGAGCAAGTTGAATGTGCTTAGATAAAAGGTAATACTCTTGTAACTAGGGATAGATTCAAGTGAAAGATAAATACTCTTGTTGCATCAAGAGGAAGGTTAGATCTCTTTATACCAAATCTATTAATAAAACTCTCTCAAGTTCTCTCCCCGTGGACGTAGGCCAAGTTTGGGCCGAACCACATTAAATTTTTGGGTTCTTTCTTTATTACTCTTTTATCTAGGTATTACTATTTTTATTTACATTAACCTTTCCTTTTGCAAGTACTGTTCATATTGTCAAGTTTCACTAAGGTCGATCCTGAGAGTCACAACAATTGATATTAGAGTATATCAATTTCGCAACAATTGGCATCAGACCTAAAGGTTGACGCAGGGCGCGAAGATAGGAAGTTCTACGACAAAGTTTAAGGTCAAGAAGCTCAATGGCAAAGAAAACTTCAGCTTATGGAAAAAGAGGGTGAAGACGTTGCTGGTGCAACAAGGTCTTCAAAAGAACTTGCAAGGTAAGTCAGCAAAACCTACAGATGCGTCAAACGAGAATTGGGAGGAGATGGATCTAAAGGCATAAAGCATGATCCAACTATGTCTCGCAGACGAGGTTATATACAGCATGATTGATGAAGAAACAGCTACATAATTGTGGTCAAGATTAGAAACGCTGTATGTGACAAAAAGCCTTTCCAATAAGCTGTATCTCAAGAAACAACTATGTAGGTTACGCATGAAGGAAGGGATAACAGTATTGGAGCATCTAAACTTCTTCACAAGGTCATTAGCGAGCTTCTACCTGTTGATGTTAAGATCGACATAGAGGACAAGGTTGATTCTTCTCAGTTCTTTTTCAGAGTCATATGATCATATCGTCACCACTAAGCTCTGCGGTAAGGAAACTCTCATCTTGAAGGAGGTCACGTCAACTATCTTATCTAATGAGATTTGAAAAAGGCCAAATCAAGAGGAGCACACAAGATCGGGTTTGGTGGTCACAGGAAGGAAAGGAAAAGGAGAAGGAAGAAAAGGTCCAAACTCATCAAAGGCGTGACACCTTTGTCATAAGGAAGATCATTAAAAGAATGACTGCAAGCATCAATAAAAGTGGCTGAAGAAGAAGGGACAAGTTGTGGAGTAAACGTAGCAAGCGGTGTACAGGATACCAAATTTATAATGACTTCTTTCAAAGACAACACTTCTCGAGGTAAAGGCTGAATATTTGATTCAGGTAGTACGGTTCATGTATGTTCCCAAAAAGTGTTGTTCAATTGCAAAGGAGGAAAGGGTTGTCAAGATGGTGGATGGCTCGGCTTGCGAGGTGATTAGCACTGGGACAGTCAAAGCTCTAGGAAGAGACGGGACAGTGCATGCTCTGGAGGCGATCCAGTATATCTCAGAGGCACGGCATGAAATCACCTAGAGGGGGGTGAATAGGTAATGGCTATACTAAGTGGCAAATAATGCAGATTAAAAACTATTTAACAATAAGCAACAAAAATGCAAAGATACAAATCTTATATAGTCTTCTCAATCTTTGTTTGATCCTAGAGCTCTTCTAGTGTGCTAGGCTCTGAGATCTAAATCCTCGTGGCTTCCAAATTTGAGTCTTGTATCGGAGCCGTCAATCAACCTATGTTTTTACCTGAAACTTTATCTAAACAACTTTATTAATACCTAACTACATATGGTTTGTAATCATCAAACCTTAGGGCTAATGGCCTTTGGGCCAACACGGTATAATCTAATATCTATACGGGTACTCGACGAAGAAAAATGTCGAATCCATGTGCAACAAGGAGTCGTCACAGTCAGCTAAGGAGACAGGGTAATCCTGGAAGGAGAGAAGAGTGGAGGGTTATACAAGCTGAAAGAAGGAAACTTAGTTCGAGATGGAGTTTCAAGAACAAGCTTGGAAGAGAGTTCATCGCGAGGTAAAACTTCAAGGAAGACTGCAATGGGACGTGAACCAGATTAAAGTGTTTCGGGAAAGAGATAAAGCGTACTTGGGCAAAGCCTGAGATGGCCCAAGTCATGGCTGTAAATTAGCCAAAGGCCCCGGAGAGAGGGGGTAAGAGTTAAAGGCTTCACGGTATGATTACAACCAAGGAAAGAATCAAGGTAATAATCTGAAATCTCAAGTTGTTTTACAAAAGGCTTGAAAAACAAGTCAATGTGGAGATTGTTAGGATTTTGTCTTATTTTTCAAGAAGAGATGATGGTGCAAGAAAATCCAATTAAGTTGCAGAAGATGATGACTTGAAGCAAAAGAAGCAAATTAAGATGAAACAGTTTCCTTTTCAGGCGATTGCGAGTTTCCTTTTCAGGAGGAGTATGAATATAATTTAATTCATATCCAAAGAAGATTTGTTTCTAAAGATTAAAGGGCTTAGAATCCTTCTAGATCAAGTAGATCAATCCCTAAAAGGATTGATCAAGATTCTTCAAGCATCCAAAGGCCAAGAACATCTCATAGTTCAAATAAGAATTGTATTGTAAAATCCTATAAATAAATGTTGTAATCAAGCATTATAATTGTCTCAACCAAAAAGTCTCATGGAGTTTCTACAACAGAGAATCTCAAATAAAGGAGACTAAAAGAAGCCAAGAAAGAGAGGAGCAGGTTGAAGTTGCATAGAGACAAGATAATAATTTTGTAATTTAGGGCTAGATTCAAATGAAAGGTGAATACTCTTGTTGCATCAAGAGGAAGGTTTTCTCTTAGATCTCTTTGTACCAAGTCTATTAATAAAGGCCTCTCAAATTCTCCCCGTGGACGTAGGCTAAGTTTGGGTCAAACCACGTTAAATTTTTATGTTTTTTATTTATTACTCTTTTATCTAGGTATTACTAATTTGTTTTACATCAAGCTTTCCTTTTGCAAGTACTGTTCATATTGTCAAGTTCCGCTAACATCGATTTTGAGAGTCACAACAATTGGTATTAAAGTATATCAATTGCGCAACAATTCACTCTCTCTTGCTCGGCCTCTCGCCACCGCCGAGGCCGGCCGCAAACCGCAATGGGCCGGCCTCCGACCTCGGCCATGCGTGCACAGCAGCAGCAACAATGGCTGATGATGCTGTTGTTGTTATGAGGTTGAGAACCCATATTGGATGCGAACCTAACAGAGAACTCAAACCCGCATAGAAAGGTAAGATTTTTTAATTTCAATTATTGTTGTTTAATTTCATACAAATTATTTTGGATTAGTAATATTAAGTTTATATTAAATAGATAAAAGAAATTTGAGTTAGTATATAGATAAAGAATTGAACTTATATTAATTTAATTAGTTTAACTAATAATTTAAGTCCTAATAATTATATATTTAATATAGAAAATAATATTAAAGGAGATATTAATATGTATTTAGTAATTCTAACATTGTATATATCTAGTTAGCGATAGAATATTAAATTAAATAACTAGTTAGAAACAAATATGTATAGGATAAATAGCAAATAAACGAAAATAAAAGTTCTAAGTGATACCGTGGCTAATAATAAATTAGGTACTCTACCACCAATCCAAATTGCTCTTGTTTGATGTTGAAAGCCAAACTTATGACAAAAATGCAAAAAAGTAAATGAGACTCATAGAAATTAACAGTTTTTAAGTGAAATAATTGTACGAAAAAATTAATGCTAGTTGTACTACTAAAATTATATCGCATTATATTACTATTAAACTTACTTACATATCACTCAAACGAACAATATAAAATAATATTAAGAGTATAATAAGCATTTTTATAGGAAATGCATTTTCGACCTTTGTATGCGTACTTCTTCCCAAAAAAACCCACCCCCAACCCAAAAATAAATAAATAATAAAATTACCACTTTACCCCACAGAGCCTAGCATATGGCGGGCCAAGAACATCACTCGGGCCTAGAAAATGCTTATCTTGTGTCCATGCCAAGTTTTCTCATCAATGGGGACCAGTCTCAAACTGGAATCACTCAACTCTGAACTTTTATATCACAAGTTTAACTCAAACTGAAGTGGACCTTGGCCCATCAAAGCCTTGTCCACTATTTTTGGGGCAAAAAAAAAAAAAAAAGAACCCAATTCCAACAGTAAAAATTTGAAACAAAGCCCCAAACTAAAGCAGTTCAAACTTGAAAGTCCCAGTGTCCTGTGTCTCCGAAGTTACCAGCACTGCCCACGTTTTACGCTCCCTCTCCCAGCGACTGCCACGTGACCCCCACGTGTCCGCCAACAAATCCCCCCGTTCCGCTAGTTACCATAACTTGTCTCACTCTGTCTCTAACAAGTGACACCACAAACAAATTGAAACACGCACAGAACTTTTGGGAGAGAGAGAGAGAGAGCAATGGCACCGAAGCGCTCAACAAGGAGGAAGGTGGTGGGAACCCTAGTGAAGACCACCAAGAAAGTCGTCGAGGAGACCCTCAAGGTCTCCGTCGAAGACAACAACGGCGGTGAGACCGAGTCATCATCAGACCCCACCACAAACAAAGAGGCCAAAGTCGTCGAGGTCGTCGTGAAGGACAAAGAAGCCCAGAAAGAGCCCATCCACATCACCGTCCCCCTCCCATCGCCGACGGCCCAAAAACGAAGCCCAACTCAGTCGAAGCAGCCGAAAAGCGCGAAGAAGAGAAGGGGAAAAGGAAGAGGAGGAGGAAGAAGAAACTGACGGAGGTGACCGGAAACTACAAGAGGTACGTGTTGAAGGTGCTGAAGCAGGTGCACCCGAGCTCGGCGTGTCGTCGAGGGCGATGGCGGTGATCGACGGGATGATGAACGACATGTTCGAGAGGATCGCGGAGGAGGCGGCGCGGCTGTCGAAGTACACGGGGCGGGCGACGCTGTCGTCGAGGGAGATTCAGGGGGCGGTGAGGCTGGTGCTGCCGGGGGAGCTCGGGAGGCACGCCATTTCGGAGGGGACCAAGGCTGTGACTGCCTTTGTCACTGCTGCTCATCACAGGCCAACTTGAACTTCTTACTACCTACTTGTGCTTCTATGTAGCGTTCTGTTAGCTTTTTCTCATGTGTTTACACAGGAGAACTTTAGGGACTCTTTTGTTGCTGACTTATGTAGGCTATGTTGTATTTTTTTTTTTTGAAAGGTTTATTGTATTTTGGTGTTTTGTTTTAGTTTTTGTGGATACTGTGATTTTGTGTAGCGTCTAGTTGTTGTAACAAGATGATGAATTTAACAGACACAAGATCTTGTAGTTTGCAGCTAGAATGAATTTAACATTAAGGGTTCAGTTTATATGTATTGAAATTCTTATAATATGTTATATGTATGAGTCTCACACACATATTATAAAAGATTATAAGAGTTTTAATTTACATGTTAATACGGTGTTGGTTCTCTGATTGTACACTAATATTAAAGCGTGTTTGGCTCCACGCCGAAATTTGGAACCTGCAATTTTTTAGCCGGAAGGGAAAAATTGTCGACGTGGCCGTGTCAAATTCTCCTGGTGTTTTTTTTTAATATTCGGCCTTGAACAGACGTGGACCGTTATGGGCTCATGAAATGCTGTACTCTTATTGTTGCAAGTGTGACAAGGGGGTTGCCATCCCTCTCAACGTTACAAGTGTAACAAATGGGAAAATCGCGCAATTAAAAAAAAAGAAAAAAAGGAAAAACATGACGTAATCAATCTGAGGTAGCTATTTAAGTTTTCTGTAGTTTTATTTAAGTTTACATGCTAAATTTACACTTAAGCGAACAGTGCAGTGACGAAATCATACTGCAGTGGCTATTCTTGTAATAATACGACTTTTTAATCCATTATCGCTTCAAATTTGTAGCTACACTGCCAGATTTTGTACAAACAAGTCTAAACTGTTCAGGGCCCACGGCCTATTAAGAATTGGGCTGATGAAGATATATATTGAAATAGGAACATGACCCAAATAATTATAGGTATGGCAACATTGGGGGTCTAAATGAATTTTCCTTAACACAAATTAAATCATAAAATCACAGAAATATCTAACGACTGTTACTAATTTCAAGACGAAGAGAACTTCAAGGCGAAAATAGCTAAAGTATTCTCTCTCTTTTCACTGGAAGACAAAAAAATTTAATTATTTCGAATCAAACAACAAAACGGTGCATTTTTTTGTGAAATTTGCCATATATTTCTATCGCTTTAATCACTTTCCAAAGACAATTTTGAAGTTCAGACTCTCTTACTTGCAATTATAGAGAATTTGTTTCTCACATTCTTGTGGTTCCTAGCTCTAATTTTCTGTCAGAAGAACACCTCAAAGATGTGGGAACAAGATTGTTAAACTCCATTGTCATTATTCATCTAAGCTTTGGTTAATAATCAATTTCATCCTTCAATGCAGTTGTGACAAGTCCAAGTGAAGAAATAGTAGCAACTACAATCAATTAAGGCTGAGCTGGTTTATTCAAGGGCCTCCTAAAAAAGTTGAGAGATGGCTTCGGTGCTTGCTTGAAAATGTTAATCTCATGTGAAGGTGGCCCACTTAACCTTGGTTATTTGCATTGGATTCCTATTAAAGTTAACTGATATTAAAGATGCCCATATTAAAGTCACATTTATATAGTTTATTTGGTCACTTGAAATATAAAGGGGCCATGATGGAAAGGCTTTATTTCAAGGGGTCTAATTGCAAATGTGCGACCCACTTTTCTCCTCCTGTAAAGAAATCAAAACATACGCTCATTTTATCGTGAGTATCTCCATCAGAAAGAAAGAGAGTTTTGAGAAAGGAAAAGGAGCAGAGAAAAGAGGATCCATTGCAATTAGGGTTTGCAGATTCAAGAGCAAGGAATCAAGGTCTTCTCCAACCTTCATCCAATCTTCACCAATGGCTTCAGGTATGGTGATTTACAGTATTGCATAGTTAGGGTTTTTATCTATTTCTTGAGATGCTTTATTGATTCTTGATCCATGGTTTCAATTTAATCCGCATTATAGATGTATAATATTTCCAACATTTGGTATCAGAGCCATGATTAAAGAATCAATACATCTTGGATTTAGGAATTATGAAAAGTTAGGGTTTTTGATTAACGATTCAATTTTTGATCATTTTAATTGTACAATTTGTAGAGGATTTAATAGCCCTAATATCATGTTCATATTCCTCTAATTATGCAATTAATAGGGATCAAAATTTAGGATTTTAGAAACCCTAATTTTTCCTAATTTTCCCGATTTTTCCCTAAAATTTTGGAATCGGGTGATAATCTGGAACTGCTCTTCGGTAACTGTTTCGTGGAGTATTAGTCGACTATAGTTATGGATTAGTCGACTAATAGTCCATCCAGAAAGTTACCCGACTCTCTGTTGGATTCAGGAGTCGACTTATAACTTTTGATTAGTCGACTAGTAAAGTGTATAGTCGACTAACCATTTTGTCAAGTCGACTAATTTTCAACCGAAAGTTTGTCTTCCCACAGGAGTCGACTAATTAAATGTCAAGTCGACTTATAAAGTTTATAGTCGACTAATAATTTGGGTATAGTCGACTAATTTCCTTTTGTTGTAGTCGACTAGACCTAATCTGTAGTCGACTTGTCTTGACCCAAGTCGACTAGTCCTTTCTTGTAGTCGACTAATACTTGTTTAAATCAATCATTAAAGTACGTTACACATTTAAGTTATTGTGTTAATATAGATTGATGCTTGGTCAAGTAATGTATTGAGATATTATGGCTTTACTCAAATGAAAGAATTAGAGAATATTATTGGTTAGTTTTGTATTCATAAGGCTTATTGATTTAGTAGTTGCCAAAGTGACCTAGGTTAGTAAATCTTATGAATATACAACTACATAAAAGACTTGTCAATGTAAGTGACATTAAAGACAATAATATTCTCGATGGCGGTTCTAATTAGGAGATTGGGACTGGCCCAAAGGAAAGTCTCTTTCAAATAATTATGAACCGGATAGGGTAGTATAATTTATGTAACTTAGTGGTGTAGAATTGGATACCCAAAGGTAACAAGACTTACTATCTGAGTAACATAAATTATATTAGACCTACATAGGTGATAAAAGTTCTCACCTAAAGAGTGAACACTAGATATGCTTAGGTTTCGCCCAAAGGAGAAATCAAAGTGATATCAATAGTTCATCTTAATTAAATTTAAAACTTGTATTGATTCGAGGCATTAATGTGAGCTTGTCCTATTATGTTTCAGTGAACGTCCCTACTTCCCTCCACACTCATGCCACTAGCATTCCAGCCTTGGACGGTACAAACTTCTCAGAATGGTTTGAACATGTACAGTTTACACTGGGTGTCCTAGACCTAGACATGGCCTTAATAGTTGACAAACCTGATGAAGTAACTGCTGAGAGTACAGCAGAACAGGTCAGCCATGCAAAAGCTTGGGAAAGGTCTAATAGGCTCAGTCTAATGTTCATTAAGATGACCATAGCTAATAACATCAAGACTTCACTCCCTCCTACAACTAAAGCATCTGAACTGTTAACTGCTGTCAAAGACCGATTTAAGTCAGCAGATAAGTCATTAGCTGGTACCTTAATGGCTGAACTTACCACCATGAAATATGATGGTAATAGAGGAGTTCAGCAACACATTCTAAACATGTCTGATAAGGCTGCTAAGCTAGGATCACTGGGTATGAAGGTTGATGAGTCCTTCTTGGTTCAATTTATCCTCAACTCACTTCCTTCACAGTTTGGGCCATTCAAGATCCACTACAATACTCATAAGGATAAGTGGAACTTAAATGAGCTAACTGGTATGTGTGTTCAAGAGGAGGTGAGACTGAGGCAAGAAGGACAGCACTCAGTGTTGGCAGTAACTTCAAGGGGTATCCATAAGAAAGGTAAATATGGAAGAGGTAAGAGATTTCCATCAAATAAAGGAAATGACCATGGGGAAAGTAGCCAAGGTCATAGAAAAGCTTTCACTGTCAAATGCTACTTCTGTGGCAGAAAAGGACATGTGAAGAAGGACTGCAACAAGAGGAAAGCTTGGTTCGAAAAGAAAGGTACATATCTTTCTTTTGTATGTTATGAATCAAATCTTGCTGAAGTTCCTTCTAATACTTGGTGGATAGACTCTGGAGCCACAACTCATATAACTAATTCAATGCAGGGATTCCTTACAACCAGGAAACCGAAGGAAAGTGAGAGATTCGTCTTTATGGGGAACCGTCTCAAAGTGGAGGTCGAATATGTTGGTGTTTATCGACTACTCTTGGAGACGGGACATCAGATGGATCTTGAGGATACTTTTTATGTACCTTCGATTTCAAGAAACTTAATGTCTTTATCCAAATTAGATGTTTTTGGATATTCTGTTTTGTTTAGTTGTGGAAAACTCTCTTTAGTGTATAATTCAATTCCGGTTGGACATGGAATTTTATGTGATGGTTTATATAAAATTTCATTGAATGATGAGTTTGCACAATCTTTATTATCTCTGCATTCGAATGTTGGTATAAAACGTGGCTTAATAAATGAAAAATCCTCAATCTTGTGGCATAGAAGACTGGGGCATATCTCCAGGGATAGAATAATAAGATTAGTGAAGACTGGGATTTTGGATAACCTAGACTTCACTGATTTTGATGTGTGTGTGGATTGTATTAAAGGAAAACAAACCAAACACACTAAGAAAGGTGCCACAAGAAGTAAAGAACTCCTTGAAATAATTCATACAGATATATGCGGACCACTCTCCATTCCATGTTTTACTGGAGAGAGGTATTTCATTACCTTTATAGATGATCTATCACGTTATGGTTATGTTTATCTAATTAATGAAAAGTCTCAGGCTGTTGACATCCTAGAGGTGTTCATTACAGAAGTCGAGAGACAATTAGATAGAAAGGTTAAAATCATTAGATCAGATAGAGGTGGTGAATTTTATGGTAGATATGATGAGTCAGGACAACATCCTGGTCCATTTGCCAAATTTCTAGAAAAGCGTGGCATTTGTGCTCAATACACAATGCCAGGTACGCCTCAGCAGAACGGTGTTGCTGAAAGGCGGAATAGAACTCTTATGGATATGGTTAGGAGCATGTTGAGCTTCTCAAATGTACCCAATTCATTGTGGAATGAAGCCTTAAAGACTGCTATGTATATCTTGAACAGGGTTCCTAGTAAGGCTGTCCCAACAACTCCTTTCGAGTTGTGGACTGGTAGGAAACCCAGTTTAAGACACTTACATGTTTGGGGTTGTCCAGCAGAGGCTAGAATTTATAATCCACAAGAAAAGAAATTAGACTTAAAAACCATATCTGGGTATTTCATTGGTTATCCAGATAAGTCTAAGGGATACAAATTTTATTGTCCTAACCATAGTACAAGAATAGTTGAAACTGGTAATGCCAGATTCCTGAAAATGGTGAAATTAGTGGGAGTGCTGAACCAAGAAAGGTAGATCTTGAAGTGGTAAGGGTAAATATCCAATACCTTTTCCTTCAAGAGAGATTGTTGTACCTCAGCTTGATCATCAAGTTGAGATTCCAGAACAACAAGTTAATGTTGGTTCACCACTCCATGAGGATATTCCCATTGAAAATATAGTAGAACCACCACAACCGGCAGCTTTGAGAAGATCTCAAAGGGAAAGAAGATCTGCCATTTCAGATGACTATGTGGTGTATCTACAAGAATCTGACTATGATATTGGGATTAATAAAGATCCAGTTTCATTTTCACAAGCCATAAAATGCAATGATTCTAGTAAATGGGTTGATGCTATGAAAGATGAGTTGAAATCTATGGACCAAAATCAAGTCTGGGATCTCGTTGAATTGCCTTATAACTGTAAGAAAGTCGGGTGTAAATGGGTCTTTAAGACCAAGCGCGACTCTAAAGGCAATATCGAACGATATAAGGCTAGACTTGTGGCCAAAGTTTCACTCAGAAAGAAGGCATTTACTATACAGAGACCTTCTCTCCAGTATCAAAGAAGGATTCTCTTAGAATCATTATGGCACTTGTAGCTCATTATGATTTGGAGTTACATCAAATGGATGTGAAAACTGCTTTTCTTAATGGAGATTTGGATGAGGATATCTACATGGAGCAACCTGAAGGGTTCGCAATTAAAGAACAAGAACACTTGGCTTGTAAATTAAAGAAATCTATATATGGACTTAAACAAGCTTCCAGGTAATGGTATATAAAGTTTAATGATACCATTACCTCTTTTGGATTTACAGAAAACACTGTTGATCAGTGTATATATCTAAAGATCAGTGGGAGCAAGTTTATTTTCTTGGTTCTGTATGTAGATGACATCTTATTAGCCAGTAGTGATCTTGTTTTGCTGTATGAAACTAAAAGTTATCTAACCAAGAACTTTCAGATGGTTGATATGGGTGAGGCAAATTATGTTATTGGAATAGAGATCTTCAGGGATAGATCTCGAGGATTGCTAGGATTGTCTCAGAAAGGATATATCAATCGAGTCTTGGAAAGATTCCATATGGAAATGTGTTCAGTCAGTCCTGCACCCATTCAGAAGGGTGACAGATTAAGTGGTAGCCAGTGTCCCAGAAATGACTTAGAAAAGGGTCAAATGCAGAAAGTTCCGTATGCATCAGCTGTTGGGAGCTTGATGTATGCAAGCACTTGTACCAGGCCGGATATCAGCTTTGCTGTTGGGATGTTGGGAAGATACCAGAGCAATCCAGGAATGGAGCACTGGAAGTTAGCTAAGAAGGTTATGCGGTATCTTCAAGGGACGAAGGACCATATGCTCACATATAGAAGATCTGATCAGTTGGAGGTGATCGGCTATTCAGACTCAGATTTTAGTGGTTACCCAGATAGCAGGAAGTCTACTTCAGGCTTCATTTTCTTGCTAGCAGGTGGGGCAATCTCGTGAAAGAGTGTGAAGCAGTCCATTATTGCTTCATCCACGATGGAGGCTGAGTTTATAGCATGTTTTGAAGCCTCGAATCATGCATTATGGTTAAGGAATTTCATCTCAGCACTTGGTGTAGTTGACTCTATTGCCAGGCCGCTGACGATATATTGTGACAATACAGCAGCCGTATTTTTCTCTAAGAATGGTAAGTACTCTAATGGTTCTAGACACATAGAACTTAAGTACTTGGTGATTAGAGAAAGAGTTGAGAAACAAAAGGTGTCAATTGTAAATATAAGTACCACTTTAATGGTTGCTGATCCAATGACAAAGGGATTGCCTCCAAAGACATTCAAGGAACATGTTGTAAGAATGGGTCTTTTGGGCAATCTGTAAATGTGTATTTTGGTACTTATGTAATTGACATTATTGTACAAATAAAAGTTTGTTTCTGTGTTTCCTGTTATCCAATTATGTGTGCACATATTATGTTTGGATGTTTGTTAAACAGGAAATGTCTTTACAAGACAATTACACAGGGGTCATTTTGGTTATGGACTCAATTAGTAAAGGTTATCAATGTTGTGGTACATAGAAGGGAGTATGACGTGGATGTTGTATAACCGCTATGACTCGCATTGGTGGTCCAAACTAATTGCAGTATTACAGTTTTACATATTTGGGCTTATCAGTTGTTGTTTTTAAAATTCGTGCACGTGTCAAATTTTTTTTTTCAGTATGGAATTCAATGGAGTCAAAATGATTTTGAAAATGAGTCTTTTCTTTTATTTTGTTTTCTAAAGTTTTTAACCTAATCGGTTAGTGCCCAAGTGGGAGAATGTTAATCTCATGTGAAGGTGGCCCACTTAACCTTGGTATTTGCATTGGATTCCTATTAAAGTTAACTGATATTAAAGATGCCCATATTAAAGTCACATTTATATAGTTTATTTAGTCTCTTGAGATATAAAGGGGTCATGATGGAAAGGCTTTATTTCAAGGGGTCTAATTGCAAATGTGCGACCCACTTTTCTCCTCCTGTAAAGAAATCAAGAGTTTTGATTTTATCGTGAGTATCTCCATCAGAAAAGAAAGAGAGTTTTGAGAAAGGAAAAGGAGCAGAGAAAAGAGGATCCATTGCAATTAGGGTTTGCAGATTCAAGAGCAAGGAATCAAGGTCTTCTCCAACCTTCATCCAATCTTCACCAATGGCTTCAGGTATGGTGATTTACAGTATTGCATAAATTAGGGTTTTTATCCATTTCTTGAGATGCTTTATTGATTCTTGATCCATGGTTTCAATTTAATCCGCATTATAGATGTATAATATTTCCAACAGAAAACTCCAATTTCTTCCCAATATGGAAAATGTTGGATTTTGTGTCAAGACGATATGAAAGAAGAATTATTGATCTAATCGCTAATAATAATCTCATAGAGCCACGAACTTAGCCTGAGTAACCCACTTGTGAGTAATTGAAGTTTTGTCAGCCTCCTTTCTCACCTTCTACTCTCTTTTCATTTTGTTTGTATACACGACAGCTTTGGGCCAAGTAATTGATGGTCCCTAGTTTTGTCATCCAAGTGCTTGCGCCTGCAATGGCCTCATTCTCTCATCACTTCTTGTCTTTGAAATCATCAATCCAAAACCCATTAAAGTGAGATGATGCCCCCACACACCACCAAGTCCCTTCCCCTCCCTTGTATCTTCATCTTGGGTTGTTCTGTCACCTCATAGTGTAAAAGAAGAGATTTTATCCTGTTTATTCCATATCCTAACTTTATTCCCCTCAATCATGTGGAGTCCCCAGCTCAAGGGATAAGCCATTTGAGTGTTGGATTCTTTAATCATATTTTGATGCTACTCCTTTTTGTTGGCTTCATTTGGTGAGAAGATAAGTTGGGTTTTGACTATCAGTGTGAGGTTCCATGTTCCATGTGAGACATGGAACCGAACAAGAAGTTTTCACAAAGTTGCAACGTTTCCAACTTTAAAGTATAGACATTTCAGATATATACCGTTTCGTATTAGACACGTGTTGGACACACGAGCCAGACATGCTACTTTTATTTTTAATGTAATTTTTAGAATTTATTGTATGTCGATTTATCATGTTGTATCGTACCTCTATAACAACACACGTGTGTCCATGTAACATAAGATGATGTGTTGGTGTAAGTAGTTTGGGCAGAAAAATTAACTTAAAAGAGACTTTAAAGCTATAAATCTATCCTACAAGTTACATTGGCGAGCCAACTAAAAGGTGATTCACATGATTCATCTAGATTAATTTATACCTAGTTACTAGAAACCTCTTAACCAATCTCTACATAATTATTTTTGACTTATGTTAAACTTATGTTTATTTTTGAACCATTAAAAAAATAGACGGACATAGAAAAAACCTCAGAGAAGAAATTCTCTGTATATTTAATATAACGCGTGGATCAAACTAAAACTACACGGCAGAGATCGACACATTACCCATTTACAATTACATTTTCGAGTTTCGAGTGAGGTTTAGATGTTGCATCAAATATTCTCGGTGCAAACAAGTGGAGACAGTTAGTAAATTATACTTCAAAATTAGTAAATATTTCATAATTTCCATTACAATTCCTCAGATAAAAGATTTAAAAAAAATTATTTTACAGACTTAATTTTACTAATTACAGCCTGCCATAAAAAGTTTTTACCCGTTCATTGGATTCCAGTGAATGGGAGAGGAATGTAGTACGCACGTAATTACGTGACACTGACATCCCTCGATCGTCGTTTATGGGTACGTGTGAATTATTAATAAGCGAATCATTACTTACATTTCTGAGTACGAATGCCTCTCCTACTTTAGGCCTTGTTTGCATGCTTCGAAGTGGCAAAAAATTACACATTTTTGTCCCTGGGTAATGTGAGCCCCCTCGCTGTTTGTTTACCCAGAACACTGATGGGGTGGGCTCAACTCAGCAAATTGTATGAATAACAAAAGACCGTTTTGAACACAAACACTGAAACCTGACGCTAGAGACTCACTATATTTACGTGAATCTGCTTTTCATGAACCAAACAGCAACTTTATTGAAAATATATTTGAGGGAATAAAAAAGAAGAATAACACTTTCTAAATGATTCTTGTATAGTTTAACAGTCGAAAATATCACTTTTTTTATTGGTCATGGTTTTACACATTGGACCAAAGCATTATAGTGTTAATTGTCTTTTCTGCTACTAATTAAATAGATAAACGAACAGTACAGGGAAAAAAGATGATATGAACCGAAAACATAAAATATAAACGAAAGCGAAAGAGAGGAGGGGGGAAAAAAAAAAGCAAAAAGCAATCTTGAAACCTCATCAAATGTACTCAAAACAGTGGTGCGACAAGTCCACTGTGCAGGTGTGTCAGGCACGTGCGGTTTCCACGTATTGTCCTCAAGATACGAAAATGGAAAAGCGTTGTTGCAGTGCAGACATACGACTGTTGTGCTGTTTGCTGTTCAGTAGTATACTCGGGATCAACGATTTGGTGGAAGAGGTGCCCATCATGGGGTCACCGATTCACCAACCCCACCAAGCCCCCCCCCCCCCCCCCCGAAAAAATGTCAAAGATTTATTTTTCATCCCCACATAAATTTGAATTTTATATATATATATATATATATATATATATATATATATTATATATATATATATATATATATATAGACTTGTGTTATATATATATATATAGACTTGTGTTCTTCTTTACTAGTCAAATTTAACCCTCCGACATTCGAATATAAGATCCACTCTATTGAAATTGATTTATATTATTTGAAGTATATATAAACTAAAAATCAAGTGTTTTTAATACTTTTTGTATATCCATCAAGCGACACAAAATGGATGGCCGAAAGTAGTTGAGTTAGTTAGACCTATATCTTTATACTTACAAATTCTAGATTCAGCCTTTTCATTGTGATCTAAACATTTAAAAATCCCTACAATCCAATTTTAGTTAGGTTTTAAATGTTCTACATCGTTAAACTAACCAACTCACTATTTAGGTCGTCCGTTTTCCTCCTACTTGATGCATGGGCAAAAAGTATTCAAAACACTTGACTCTTGGTTCATAGATACTTGAAATAATATAGATCAACTTCAATGAAGTGGATCTTGTATTCGATTGTCGGAGGGTTGAATTTGAGTGGGAATGATCTGGGCTTAAATTTTTTTGGAAGGACACAAGTATGTGTGTGCCCGCGCGCACACACTTGTGTAGCTTCTTAGAAATTCGAGTCTGAATCCCTCCCACTCAATATGAACATCCGACATTTAAAGACAATATCCATTCCATACTGAATCCCTCCCACTCAAATATGAACATCCAACATTTAAATACAAGATCCATTCCATCCTGAATCCCTCCCACTCAAATATGAATCCCCGACATTCAAATGCAAGATTCACTCCATCCTGAATCCCTTTCATTCAAATATGAACATCCGACATTTAAATATAAGATCCACTCCGTTGAAGTTGATTTATATTATTTAAAGTAACTAAAAATAAAAAATTAAGTAATCTGAATACTTTTTCTCATTCATTAAGCAGCGCAAAATAGACCACTAAAAATAGTGAGTTGTTAGATTTATGTCTTTAGACATACAAATTCTCGATCCGGTCATTTGATTATGATTTAAATATTTAAAAAAAAACCCTACGAACAAATTGTCGTTAGGTTTCAAATGTTTTTCAGCGATGCACTAACCAACTCACTATTTAGGCTATTCATTTTTTTCCTACTTGATGCATAAACAAAGAAAAGAGTATTTAAAATACTTAATTTTTTGTTTATAAATATTTAAAATAATATAGGTCAATTTTAACGGAATGAATCTTGTATTAGAATGATATAGGTTGTATATGAGTGAGAAGAATTCAGGCGCGACTCCTTCTAGTACTACACAAGTGTATCTCTACAAATTTATATGCGTTAGAAAAATGTATATCTCACCAAAAATATAAAAAATACACTGCAAATTTATAGACAAAATTGACAGTGGAACAATAAAATTTATAAAAGAGACTGAAACATAAAATCCCGGGTACTATCACAGAGCAGAGAAAATTTTGGAAAGTTGTTTGATCTCTGTTACTAAATAAATCATACAAGATGGAAGGGAGAATCAAGCAAACAATATAATCCATAGAAAACAATACACATACATGCATGCATTTCATTTTTCTCATCAGTAGGAATTGCACCTCTGTAGCTTTGAGATTGAGCAGGGTCGGTCTCGTGGCCGGAACAACTGCTCCATCTCTTCGGCGCTCACCGCTAAAACAGCTAGCCTCCTCCTCTTGCACCCAATCACAGTGCTACAACTCCTCCTCCTCCTCCTCCTCCTCCTCGCCTTCTTGGGAGCCGGGGGGCACGCTAACGGGATCATCGGCTCCTTACTTTCAGTAATCCTGGTCGGCGTCCGACACTCTTCTTCTTCTTCTTCTTCATCCTTGTCACCAGCCCTCTTCTCTTCCTCTTCTTCTTCCTCTTCTTGTTTTGCCCGCGTCGGTGGTCCACTTCTCGAATGTTCATCGTGTTCTTGGGCCGCGCCTGCCGCAGGCTGTAATGTAGCCAGCTCCGGCCGCGGCAATGTGCCAGTTAGCTCCATGGCACTGGATTTTCGCTGGCACTGGATTGGCCTTGTTTGTGCTCCCTTCAGCTTCTATTCTCTCTTCCAAGTTGATCTCCTTGCGCTTTTTACCTTCCTTAGATGGGCCCTTTAGAAGGTGCCTTCTCTCTATTCCTTTCTCTCTATGCCGGTTGTAAGTTGTACTCGCGTCTCCTGTCCCGCAAGTTTACTTCCATGTGGTGTCAAGATTAGGTGTTTAATTAGACTTTCAATTGAGTGGAATCATCTGCCCATCAGTGTGTTTTGAACCTGGTAATTGTATAGTATAGTGGATAAAATTTCACTCTCGTTAGGATAATGACTCGTGTCTCAGCTATCAAGAGTTTCCATCGAGAAATTCATAAACTCTCAGAGTCCATCTCAGAGTCTCCGCGACATCCAATCTTCTCAAAGTCATCCTCCGCCCTGAAAATCCTTCTATTTTGGAGTTGCCTTCCACCATTCCGAGACAACTACCTCTTCAATATCCTTTACACTCTGAGGTCTTCACCGATCTGAATGACTCAACTCTAAACCTAACGTGTTCCAACAACAAATCATTCAAGATCTTCGCCGATACTCATGGAACGCCTTCCTTCTTCACTTTCAAAACGTGCAACGCTCCTATCAGTGGGCAGTTATAGACAGTGAAAAATTATCTGACATGCAATCCTACCAACCAGCGCCAATAATCACAGCTGTTACAATAAATTCAGCACATAAAGATCATGGTGTTACAGTGGTCCGTCAATCCCACCTCCATGTAGGCATCCTTATCAGGTATATATGATCTTTCTTCTCTCAGGTGAAGGGGATCGCTCCATGTGCTTGTCCATCCATTACACTAGTAGGTTTATGTGCTAGTCCATTCACTACACCGAAAGTTTTTTTTGTTTTCGTCCATCATCACATCAGCAGTTACATGTGCTAGTCTACCCTTCCACTACACCAGCAATTTTTCTCTGCAGGTCCTTCCTACAATTTTACCTATTGATTCTTGAGCTCAAGGGTATTAGACCGGCAGCACACCGGTGCTCCTAACTTGAAAGGTATTTTTTTTCACATGTGTTCTAACAAGAATCACCAGAAGAGCGCCTCAAATTATTTGTAGTGAGTTTGTCCACGGTAAGCCGCTTTTTACCCACCACAAATTTGTATAGCTAATTGTGACATAGAGTTCCTTGTAGGTTTTTCTCTCATATTGAAAAGTTACAATGATGTTACAGGACTCATCTACTCTGTTTAAATTTTGCTAAATTCTCACTGATCATTTGTACATATGTTTTACGAGATGTCACTCTTTAACAGCGCAATTAGCACCGTCATATTTAAGAGGTTTGTCCATTAGTCTATATATCTTGAATCAAATCTATAACACCTTATGCTCAAGTAGATAAGAGAACTTTCACTGCAGGCTATCTTGTCCTGACAGTGCGATAGGGCTCACATAAAAAATTGCAAAAATTACCTCTTCAATAGTGGGCTACAAATTGCGTGGCCAGAAGTCCAGTCAAGAGTTGTCGTAGCTCAAGCCCGGACAACTTTCTTTTTTATGAAAAAGCCCCCTTGTGCTTTTTGTCTTGCACATGGGTGAAAATGCTCTAAGCAATGTGAAACAATAATTAAAAAAAATTATTATGTTAAAAAAAAAGAGGGTAAACAGAAATAAATCTGTTTATTCCCTCGCGAACAAGCTTTCACTCTCTGACCCAGCCAAACAGAAGCCTGTCAGGGACCGGGGCCCACTTGTTCTTCTTCGTTAAATCTCTGCCGACCTGCATAAATGCACACGAGTGGACCACCGGCGAAATAAAATAACGGGGGTGGGTCGGGTTACCCCCCCCCCCCCCCCCCCCCGGGCCCCCGCGCGCAAGTTCGTCGCGCCATCGCGCGTGCGAGTGCTGCCAGAGGCTGTCCAGATTGTCTTGGATTTCAGCTCCAGGTTAAGGGATACGCTCACCTGCCTGACAGTGCGGTGACGGGATCCATCAAACTGTAACATTCTCTCGCCACCTGTCCCGTCCGAAGGCGGTAGGGTTCAGCTTGTCAGTTGTCGGTGAATTGTTGGGGAGCTGGCGGTAACCTTACCGCAGAGCCCGCACTCGTGGAGCCATCTGTAAATAAAAATTTAACGCAGATAAAATTATAACGCGACTAAGTTAGCACTCCTCAAAATAATAGCTAGACCCAGCCCCAAAATTTCTCTGAAAGAAAGTTAAATATTAAGGCCCAACAGGCCGCCCTTTAGCCCATTAATCCCTGATTTGTTATCGCATCATAGATTCATAATCAGTCTCATTCAAACAAACAAGATCCATCTCAATCTTGACGGATTAAGAAATAAAAGCCATCTATTAACAAAGTTTAATAAGAATTTGTTACTAATCCTTATCACTTATATGCGTGCACAATTATACTAAATGTTCTGATAATGAGCCAATCAATTTAAGCTTTTACTTTATCTTTTCTTTTAAATTGGTTTCTCTAATTTAACCAGCTATCTTAATTTTTTTTGCTTTTTTTTAATCCAACTATTTGAAAACGAGTCCTTGTAGTTTTATTTGGCGCAGTTTAATCTAGCCCACGCAATCAAAAAAAGACCATGTCAAAAGAATTATTGAGATGATCTCACATATTAGCAATCTCTGATATAAAATTGAATGCATATCTCTCATCATCTTCCTTTCATCATCATCATCAATGGCCTTGCATACAAAAATGGTGTCCTTTCGGACCTTATCCTTTTGCATATGAGAGGTAGTAGAATAAATAGATGAAGGGACAAGAGGCGAGTTTGCTTCTCGCTATTGAATCTTGAACCCCCCCATCACCACATTGTTTTCTAAATACTTGTAGACTAATTCCTATATTTTCTCCATATTTATCTATATGCTAAACGCACTCCACTACAAATGGTTGATTTGGCCAGGCCTGAATTGACTTTGAAAGTCAAAGTCAGCCGGAGAGTTGACTTCCCTTCTTGTCCTTGGTCAGCTTCCTGGTTTCCAGAAAGTTCTTGTGCTTGGTCTCAGGGGAGGAGGAGAGGAAGTCCAAGAAGGCGGCGAATCCGGTGTCCTTGTACAGCCTCGGGTTCTCGTCGCTGACCAGCTCCGGCGATGGGCTGACCACGCTGTCGTAGGGGAGGCTGTGCAGAGAGGCCAGGGAGATCCTTGACTTTGAAGAGTTGACCAGGACCCTGTGCAGCACGCTCTTGTACCTCCCGTTGCTGAATATCTGAAACCAATTCAAATTGTCAAACCAGAATTGCATCACACACATTACATTTGAATTATTGACACGTAATTTAAGGAAGAAATAGGTGGCAAGCACTAACAAAGAGTTGTTGGACCCTAGCAATTATGAATGATATAGGGTTTTATAAATGTCCCAACTTGCTTCATTTTAAGGGATTGACTTTGAGCCATACAATGCACGAGACCTTCGATTCATGGAATCAGGTTGACAGTTCAACTGTTGTGATAGTTACAAGAAGACTAATTGTTTTTCAGGAAAACGGTGGAGATTACTGACTACATCTCTCGCGTTTCATTAAAAAGATTTTAATGAAATAGTCAATTTTTATATAGTTTTGTGTATCTAAAAGATTTGTAAGGGCTATGGTGATTATTAAGTAGCGACCTCGAGATGATCACCGATGTTGACGACGAAGGAGCTGGGGAGAGGCTCGACGGTCACCCACTCCCCCTTGCATTGGACCTGGAGGCCAGGGACGTCATCTTGGAGGAGCAACGTGAGGAAGCCATAGTCGGAATGAGGCGGCATTCCGAGCGTCAGGTTGGGCTCAGGGCAGGCAGGGTAGCAGTTGACGACCATCAGATGCGTGCCATCGTCAAAGCTTCGAAGAAATTCGTTGCTGATGCCGAGCGTTTCAAGGATAGCCCCCATGAGGACGAGGAACAGCGATCTGGTTTGCTTGACATATGAGAGTGCTTCGTCCCTGCATGATGAAAAAAATTTAAGAAAAAGCTCAACGATAACTGTCAGGTTATACACACATTATATTCACATGTCAACCCGTAAGGATTCAAACTGGTGATTGCTGAGAAGCAAACTTAATAGCATGACCAGCGAGCCACCGGTGGGGATGAAAATTGAGCATGATTTCAGGATCTGCATACCCAAAGTCTGGCTATCACTACTCGAGGAAAAAAACATGAGTTTTCTTTTTTCCCATAGGAATAGAAGCTATGTAGGAGCAAGGATTTTTTTTTTTTTTTGGTCCTACATTCCTTAATTGGGGTAGGAGATGGGAAGGGCAAAATCTATAGCCCTACTACTAAACTAATCAAGCCCATACAATAATGCAATTCAACAGAGAAGCAGGAATCAAATTTGGCTCATGCAGATCCTGTATATTCTGAAGAAAAATGCTACCATGCCTAGTCACATAAAACTGAACTTAGGTGGAACAATTGAAGATTCCTACTCCTATTAGGATTGTTAAAGTAATGATTTTTGAACCCGGGATCTGCGGATCTCTACCACGTGGCCACCTTTGTGACCACAAATAAATAGAGAGAATTTGACGAGGAAAGTCTCCTCCTTTTTTCTAATATTCCCTCTAGACTCTGTCAGAATTCAAGCCTACAGTCTCGAGTCTGATTAGCATTAAATTCTTGTGAATGCAGATCAGATGATAGATATGTATTTAGAATATAAGTTTTATGAGTACAATTTTGTATGTAGAATAAAAATCATATTTAGTCTCTATTTGTGAAGATAATATTTTAATAAATTGAATGAGAATAAATTTTCTGTTCACAAGCAGCAGTGAACATTTTATGTATGTAACAAAAGGAGGCAGTCTCTTAGAAGAGATGGGATCGAGAGAAGGCATTTATATATCTGATGATAAAAATTCGTGACAAGAGCTTTATTATTATTGTCATTGTTGTACTTGCTGCAGTAGATGACTTCAAAATTAATATCCCATGGATATTCTTATTATTATTATTTTTTTAGATAGTGATATGGCATCGCTACGGAAATAAAATGACTAGAGATATTTCTTGTAGTGGGTAGATGTTGTGATGTGTTGCATGACATTTATGACCATAACATCTTCCAGCTGTTCTCACCATCGCCAGACCTTTCAGTTCACATGTGTGCATCAATTCTTAGCACATGTTCATGCCCCCCAACTTGTTCATGAACCTTATCTACTGTAGCTTTCTTTTTGGAGTATGCTAGTCACATTTGGGATGTTACGATGAAAGCTCCATCACTAATTGAAGAAAATTGAGTTGAGTCCTCACCTCAAGTCCGAGGGAGAAGAAGGCCAATGTTGAACAACACTCTCTAGGGGCTGGCAAGTGAGCTTGAGGAAGTCTCTCCAGTAGAACACCTCATCGTTCACTTGGTTAACGCTCGTCCCGCACCTCACCGGCGATCGTATGTCACTCGACATGTACTTCTCTCTCTCCTCGAAGGGCAGGTCGAAGAATCTCTTCCCAACATCCACCATTCTCAAAATAAGCTCACTGTCAATGCCATGGTTCACTATCTGTACTTTTGCAAACACACCGACACACAACAAATTTTATTAATATTAAAGACAGGACGAAACAGAAGTGCGCGTATTTCTCATGAAAGAGCAAGTAGTACCTGAAAGAACCCGTATTCCTCACAGGCTCTGGCCAGTGTTTGAAGAACCTGGCCTCGGCCGGAAGTGCGCAGCCGGGCTAGATCGATGACGGGCAATTTCAGGTTCGAGCCGGGGATTCTCCGTTCTATAGTCTCGGGGCGGTCGGGGACGGGCAAGATGTACTTGGTAGGGATCCTAGTGATGACACTCTCACAAAGATGCTTCACCCCTTTCATCAATCTGCTCTCCCCAACTTCCCCACCTTCATCCTCTATCTTTCTCTCAATAAACTCAAAGTCCAACCCCATTTCTTGCAGCAGAGAGAGAGAGAGAGAGAGAGAGAGAGAGAGAGAGTAATATGTGTTATATGTGTTTGAAGAGATGGATGAGAAGAGAGGTGAGGACTTGTGTGGTATTTATAGGGAGAGAGTGAGGGGATTAAAACAGAGGATAGCAAGCTATTAGGAACTAAACCAGCAATGGTTTTTATCAGAATCCATGGTTTCACGAGGAGAGAAAAAGAGAGTTTATGTTAATTGGTTGACTTGGCATTTTGTCAAAGAGCCCTGAGCAGGCCAACAGTGCCTCATTTTTTGAGCAGACTCAACTTCTGGGGAGAGCTTTTAGTGTCATGCGCGGCTGGCTGATTCTTTGTTGCAGGAACGGACAGCTTTTTTTAGTACCCTCAGCTGATGTGGACTGCTTATTTGGGGAGTGCATCATGCATTAAAATCATTAGGAGTATGGTTTGTTTGAGGAGCTGACTTTGTTTGTAGGGTACTTGGATTATTAATAATTGATGCCCCAGTGGACTTCTAACATAATTAGAGATTCAAATAGCTAAAAATAAAAGAAGACAATGCACTATTATTTAACATAGTTCGATCAATATGATCCACTAGAGAAGACAGTAAGAATTCACTAATTAAAAGAAGAGAATACAAAGAGAGTACAACTCTAATCTCACTCAAACTCAAACCCACAACAGCCGATTTATAATAGGAACAAAAGGGGGAGCAGAAGAAAAGGAAAGAGCATATTACAATAGTTCATCTGAACTTCCCTTTTCTCTTTCTAATATTTAGCGTTTTTAAATCTTCATGTATCATCTCGTTTTTATAACCTCAAATTGACTAATAAGTCTCAACACATCACTTTCACGTTATGATATATTATCATATCAAAATGGGTAATGAAAGATGTCACTTTCAAGCAATTAAATTCATAATTCTAAGTGTTACTTGATGTGCTGACAAAATATTTCATGCACACAAAAACTTATATGCGACAATCACTCTTACATTGCCCATAGAATTAATAGTTTGGACTAAATTTGTCCATTATTAACTTATTAATAATCTGATTTAGATAATCTTAGTTGGTGACTGGTTAAAACAAAACAAGCATATTTATGCATGACAAAGCATGCCTGCCTGCCTTCAAGTCACTTAAAAAATAATGAGCAAGCAAAATTGGTTAGTGCTTTGTGTGACTAATTAAGTTAAGTTGCTGAATTTGTGTTATATATACATTTTTTTAATGTTTTCTTTTATTTGACCCAAAGACTTTAGAGTATATTTTGCATACAATAATGGAGACTGAGGTAGGGTGCTGACTTTCAGTTGATGGGAATAAATAACAGGGCCCTTTCTAATGAACACTTCCCTTGTTTTGTGAGCTCATTTTGGGACAACGTGGCTTTTGGGTGGGCATGGAGTAGTAGTGCCGTTGCATTGCATTGATGCTTCCAAATAAATGGGAGATGTGTGGTGCATGCCCTCTTGGGTTTGGTTAAAGGGCAGAGGATAGCCATAGGCTATCAAAAAATTACTACGGATAAAGTCTCAGACGTGAATCTCTCAGACGCAGACCCCGCGTTCCATCCTCTGACGCGGAGGTCGCGTTCCAATGCCAGATGCGGACCCCACGTTTCAGACTCTGACGCGGAGGTCGCCAGACGCAGACCTCGTGTTCTAATGCCAGACCCAGACCTCGTGTTCCAATGCCAGACGCAGACCTCGCATCCTCTGTCAGACGCGGAGTTCGCATTCCAACCTCTGACGCGGAGGTCGCCAAACGCGGATCTCGCATCCTTTGTCAGACGCAAAAGTCGTCAGACGCAAAAGTCGTCAGACGCGAAGGTCGCATTTCAACTCAAACGCGAGCCTGAGCAGCTCCGCGTTCTAACACAGACGCGAGCCTGTGAGCTCCGCGTCTCAACATCAAAGTAAAGTCCGCGTCCAGCGCGAGACCCGCACTTCTGCTATAACTGACAACCATCAGTTACACCCCATTTTCTCTCCACATAATGGGGAATAACTTCCCATTATGGAGAGATTTAAGGAGTTGGTTACACTCCTCCCATTATGAAAAGATTTAAGGGGTTGGTTACACCCCAATTCCTCTATAAATAGCTACGAATAGCTAGAGAGAAGGGGTTTTTTTTTGGAAGGAGACAACTCTGAAAAAGAGGCTCAGGGGGAGGGGACCTCTTCTAAAAGGGCTGAGGAGGAGAGTCCTGATGGAGAAATCCAAGAAGCCATGGACAGAGGAGGAGAGCTACCTCAGCAGAGTTCGGCCTCGAAGCTCTTGTAGGCTGAGAAGAGTTCAACTCTTTCTGTTAACTTGCTAAGTTCAAGTTCTTTAAATCTCTTTGAGATTTCATTACTGATAGGAGCTGTGCTACTTCACCAATAGATCCAAAGAGAGGATCCACAAGAGAAACTTGACGTTCGGCCGGTTAATGAAGAACAAGATTCACTTTCCACCGCCACATGAAGAACCAGCATTAAATAAAGAGGAGAATCAACCCTGAGATTCCCTCTCTTTTGTAATCGGATTGTATCCGTTATAATCTTCTATTCAATCAAAAGAATTTTACAATTGTGATGTTTCCGACGCGTACAAAAGACGGCGACTCCGCTGAGGAGACTTTGTCGTTCTCAACTAACGAGAAAGTAGTGGCGCAAGCCGACGTCGGATGCTTGGATCCACAGTCGAATCTCTTATGATCGAATTCGACCAAGAGAAGTTGAACTCCCCCAAAACTTCGGGAGTCTCCCGTAGAGACAACGTGGTCAGCCCCAACGTCTCTTCAGAGACCCGCACCATGCCCACGGTTAAGATGGCAATAGAGACCAATCTCTCCTCCATCTTTTATCAAGGCACTTACAGTTCCGGATGCCGGGAGTTCTCAACAATTTCTTCGACTCAATCGGAATGCTGAGAGACGGCGAAGACATTGCACTCATTGTCAGCAGACAGGAGTGGCTGCAATAGCATATGTGGCCCGCATCAATGTCTCCTACGAGACCCGTGAGGCCAATAATGATGAAGGCAAATCTTGCCGCAAAACTCCTTCCAAGGCTCAGCAAACTCAATTTGCAGGGGGTTCGTATCAACTCCTGCGAGCCAAATGGATTGCTGATCGTCGACAAAGATGTCAAGTTCACCATCAGCAAACAGAGCTCGCTTTCACCCCCGCGTTTTGGCACCAAACGCGAAGTTCGCTTTCAGCCCGCATTTCTGCAACAAAACGTGATGCTCGCGTTCACGAGCTGCGCATTTTAACGTCAAAACGTGAAGTTCGTGTCCAGCCTCAAGCTGTGCCAAAACGCGAGAACGCGCGACCCACGTTCAGCCTAAGGCCGCGCCAGGACATGACCTTAGCGTTTCATTTTTAAAATGTGAGTCGCTGACAGTGAAAGGATGATCTTCGCGTTTCTATTCAGAAGCGCAAGACACGCGTTCAGCAGGAGGCTGCGCCTGAATGAGATCATCGCGTTTCCCTTCAGAAACGCGAGGTTCGCGTTCAGCCCCAAGAGGCCATGTTCAAATATGAACTGAGAACTCTCATCCCATGAGTTCGAGTGCCATTGCGAGCAGTTCATCCCGCTGTAACTTTCAGATGACTGAGCTGTCAGTTTTTAGCCTGTAAGGCTTCAAACTCAAACTCCTCCAAGAGACGCAGACCTTGCGTCCCAATTTTAGACGCGGAGGTCGCCAGACGCGGACCTCGCGTCCTTTCTCAGTCAAACACGGAGGTTACCAGACGCAGACCTCACGTTCCAATGTCAGACGCGGAGGTCGCCAGACGCGGACCTCGCGTCCTTTCTCAAATGCAGAGGTCGCCAGACGCAGACCTCGCGTTCCAATATCAGATGCGGAGGTCGCCAGATGCGGACCTCGCGTTCCAATATCAGACGCGGAGGTCGCCAGACGCGGACCTCGCGTCCTTTCTCAATCAAACGCGGAAGTCGTCATATTCAGACCTCACGTCCTTTCTCCGACGTGGAAATACGTGTCTGAATAGAAGGTTTGCTACAAACCTTGAGAGACTTGATCCCATCCTCTCCTCCAAAATCTCGTACCAATTCTCATCCACAGAATGGTAGGGCCACAAAAATACCTGTGTTCATCTCCCTAATGAAATGAGCTGGGATTTGTCATGTTAATAATAAACCGCTGACAAACCAGATTTTTCAATCCCCAGTGGATTCTGTCAAGTTAATATCTCTAGGAAATCAATGATTGTCACGTTAATACAGTTACCTCTGACAGTTCATTTTATTTTCCACCAAAATCCTCTACCAATTCTCTTCCATAGAGTGGTCCACAAAGACAATTATTGTTAAGTTTAATATCAAACCTCTGACAATGAAAAGTTTCAATACTCCCTAGCGAGTACTAGCTTCACTTGTCGCTCCTCTACATGGAATCACAAATCAACCAAATTGTCAAGTTAATACTACACCTCTGACATTCCAAACTCCACTTGTCAATTCTCATCAATAGAATGATAAGTCCTCAAAATTACTCATATCGCAAACCAACTACTGTGATGTTAACATTACACATCTGACAAACTACTGTTATGTTAACACTACACCTCTAACAATGATTAAGTTGTTGCTAAGTTCAATATTAAACCTCTGACAGTCACTTTTCCTCAGGTTTCCATATCGAAGTTGAGACGAGCGATGCTAAGTTTAATATCACACCTCTAGCATCCAATTCATTGTTAAGTTCAACAATACACCTATGACAATAACTTTCCCTCGAACTTCCTATCGTAGTCGAGATGACCAATGCTAAGTTTAACATCACAACTCTAGCATTACCTCCACTGTCAAGTTTAACACCACCTATGACAGTGATATCTTCAGTCTCCCCAACGAAACTGAAGTTCTTATAGAGCTAAGTTAACAGTACACCTCTAGCTCACATCCTTGTCAAGTTAATATCACACCTCTAACAAGATTCAATCTGATTCATTAAGTTAATATCACACCTCTAACGGTAAAGAAATATTTAGATCCCCGACGGGTCTAGTCTTACTTGTCATTCTCTTCAATAGAATGACAGGTCCATTTAAATTGCTTAAATCGCAAAATCTCATTACTGTTATGTTAAACATTACACCTCTAACAGTAAATCTTTATTTTCTAGGGAAATCAATATTTGTCATGTTAACAGTTACCTCTGACAACTCATTCCCTGAAATTCTCTCCAAAATCCCTTACCAATTCCCATCCATGGAATGGTAGGACCACAAAAGCCTGTGACTATTTCCCCAGTGAAATAATCGCAGATCAAACATGCCAAGTTAACATTATACCTCTGGCGTATTCACTGTTAAGTTAATATTAAATCTCTAACAGTGATTTCCCTCAATTTTCTCAGTGGAATAAATTACAAATCGAACCTGTCATGTTAATATTACACCTCTGACAGTAAGACTTTGATGTATCCCAGGGGATAAAACTTCAACTTGTCAATTCTCCTCAATAGAATGACAAGTTTACTCAAAATACTGTTATGTTCAAAATCACACCTCTAACAGTAGATAAATCCCAGTCAAGTTAACATCGCACCTCTGACCAAACTTGCTCCACTCGCAAGACAAATCCCGGTCAAGTTAACATCACACCTCTGACCAAAATTTCAACCTGTCAGTCTTCTTCAAAGGACGACGAGTCCACCAAACTGCATAAATCGCAGAATCTCTTGGTCAAGTTAATACTACACTTCTGATCAAAGTTGCTCATATCACAAAATCAATCGCTGTTAAGTTAACATTACACCTATGACAGTGATCTCCCACAGAACACTACCTCGCAGAAGAATGCCAGTCCAATTACAGGAAGCCTAGATTCAACTAAAGTCCAAAGTATTTCGAAATCAGTCTCAGTCAACCGCGAAGTTTTGAAAACTTTGGAGGGGGTTCTGTAGGCTATCAAAAATTACTACGGACAAAGCCTCAAACGCGAATCTCCCAGACGCAGACCTCGCGTTCCATCCTCTGACGCGGAGGTCGCGTTCCAATGACATATGCGGACCCCACATTCCAGCCTCTGACGCGGAGGTCGCCAGACGCGGACCTCGTGTTCCAATGTCAGACCCAGACCTCATGTTCCAATGCCAGACGCAGACCTCGCGTCCTCTGTCAGACGTGGAGTTCGCATTCCAACCTCTGACGTGGAAGTCGCCAGACGCGGACCTTGCATCCTTTGTCAGACGTGAAAGTCGTCAGACGCGAAGGTCGCATTTCAACTCAAACGCGAGCCTAAGCAGCTCTGCATTCTAACACAGACGCGAGCCTGTGAGCTCCGCGTCTCAACGTCAAAGTAAAGTCCTCGAGCGCGAGACCCGCACTTCTGCTATAACTGACAGCCATCAATTACACCCCATTTTCTCTCCACATAATGGGGAATAACTTTCCATTATGAGAGATTTAAGGAGTTGGTTACACTCCTCCCATTATGGAGAGATTTAAGGGGTTGGTTACACCCCAATTCCTCTATAAATAGCTACGAATAGCTAGAGGAGAAGGAGAATTTTTTTGGAAGGAGACAACTCTGAAAAATAGGCTCAGGGGGAGGGGACCTCTTCTAAAAGGGCTGAGGAGGAGAGTCCTGATGGAGAAATTCAAGAAGCCATGGGCAGAGGAGGAGAGCTACCTCAGCAGAGTTCGGGCTCGAAGCTCCTGTAGCCTGAGAAGAGTTCAACTCTTTCTGTTAACTTGCTAAGTTCAAGTTTTTTAAATCTCTTTGAGATTTCATTACTGATAGGAGCTGTGCTACTCCACCAGTAAATCCAAAGAGAGGGTCCACAAGAGAAACTTGACGTTCGGCCGATCAACGGAGAACAAGATTTACTTTTCACCGCCACATGAAGAACCCAGTATTAAATAAAGAGGAGAATCAACCCTGAGATTTCCTCTCTTTTGTAATCGAATTGTATCCGTTGTAATCTTCTATTCAATCAAAAGAATTTTATAATTGTGAATTTTCCGACGCGTACAATAGGCACTCAGAAGAAGGGATATAAACTTAAGATTATGCACGATTGCACTCTAATGAGATAGGGAAGAATTTAATCCTACATCCAAAGAAGAGACATAAAGATAATTCCATTATGGGGTGGGGGTGAGGGGGGGGGGGAGAGAGAGAGACCATTCCTAGAATCTAAAACCTTAGGTTATAATTTTAATTGTCTCTTTAATCCAAACCTTAGTTTATATTTCTAATTGTCTCTTTCTGGACCAGTATATTATTCAAGTTGATATTGTGAATATGACATCATGAAATGTTCAATTTCTTGTGTTTATTTGTCTACATTGTTTCTCTTATTTTTCTTATGTATTTATGTAGCATGCAAATGTTTGTATAGACTCTCTTTTGTATGTCTATTTGTTGTGCTCTTCGGAGGAATATGCCGACAAACAGCGACAACATTGGTCACTTGAGATTAGTGTTTTCAACATCGAGTCAATCACAAACCAATATGACACGAATCAAAATATAAAAGAAAGCGAGAACCAAACAATTTAACAAGGTTAGATAACTTGCCGATGTCCTTGAGACAGAAGAGAGAAGTTTCTTATTCAAACAAAAAGAGTTATAGATGTTACAAATTGATTCGAAAATTCAAATCGAGAATCTACGCAAATTAGCTGTAAAATTCTTGCAAATAAACTAATCATAGAACTCTCAACAATTGATTTAAAACCGATTCTTCAAATCGATACTCATATTGAGATCAATGAGGGAAAAAAACTCTCCTTGTATAACCAGAGAAGAGAATCAATTGAAGAAAATCAAATTGGACATGAAACTCGCATCAAAACAGAACTCAGAAACTAACTCGAGTAGCCAAAATCCGCAGCCCAGTTGATCGGGCGGTTGACCGGCTCGATGTGCGGTTGACCACCTGGTCGACCGCTAGTTCAATCTTCTGTGCCAGAAAACCAATGCAACTCTCTATTAAATCTCAATCTTCGGGTCGGTCGATCGTGCGGTCGATCGTCCTCCTCATGTGGTCGACTACCTAACTTGTTCCCTCTTCGTGCATATTGTGCACGCCATACGAGCTCTGCTCGTGCTTCTTGTTGTTAGATTCCTTACTCGTGCAGATCGTCTCCAATGCTCCTCTTTCTTGACTATCTCCAATGAGTTAAAAAAATTTATCTTTTATCTTCTCGCCCATAATTCTCCACCTCTGTAAAGATTTTCAAATCCGAGCCGAACACAATGAATCAACCAATTTCAGCTCATCCAACCACCTGCGTCATTTCGGCTGCCTATGTACACATGTCCAACGAGATCAAGCCACACGTAGTTCATCCAAACAAGCTCCACCGAGCTCAACTAAAAGAAATTGAATCTATAGCAATGAACACAACTGGCTGAGTCATATGATCTTCTTACTAATAGCGTCATGGAGAACAAAAGCCTTCAATTTGAGATTGTCTAGCTCACTAATTTGAATTTACGCTTCTTCATCTACTTTCATGAATTCAACTTGATTCCTTTTGCAGCAAACAATTCAATCTATTTAGTATCCATCACGGCTACATAATCTCAACTCGGTGTTACATCTGATGAGATCCCAACTGATATCAAACCAACTGGAGATAATGGAGTAGCATCAACCTTCATTCGCTGCAATACATCCTTGGTCTTCAACTTTTCCACCTGCTGAGAGATGACAAGCTTCAATAATGAAGTCTCATCAAACGTGGCATGCTTACTAAACACAATTTTCTTGCTTTTGGGGTCCCATAACTTGTAACCTTTCATATTTCTATTAACACTCAAAAACACAAACTTCTTTCTTTGTAGATTCAACTTATCATCTTTGACACTAAAGTAGGCTGGAAATTCAAATATTTGCAGCAGACCATATAATCTTGAGCAGCTCCTCCCGACCAAATATTCAACGGAGTTTTACCTTGTATCACAGTCGATGACAATTTATTCATGAGATGGCTAGTATATTCTAAAGCCTCTGCCCAAAACAACTTGTTTAATTGTGCATTAGACAACAAGCATCGAACCTTCTCCAGGAAGAAATTGTTTATCTCCTTAACCACCCCATGTTTTTCAATTGTGAAGTGAACATTAATATCAGTTTTCTAACCAAATTGTAGGAATTGATCCTTGTACTTCCCAACATTATCAATTTGGAGCACCGTAATCTTTTTACCCATCTGTTTCTCCATCATATTCTTTAACTTCACTAACATATCTAAAACTTCAAATTTTTGTCTTATGGTATACACCCAACAATGTCTAAATAAATCATCAACAAAAGATACAAAGTACTAATAACCTCCAAGTGACACAGTCTCGGTAGGCCCCAAACTTCAACGTGAACATTATCAAGAGACCATGTGAATGGCAAGTCCAAATGCTAAATCTCACATTTGTGTTCTTGTTTTAATTTGCAGGTAGATGCACCTTTCAATAATTCTTACTTTGCAAACACTTTCAAGGAATTCAAACCAACTTATCCAAGCCTCATCTGTCATAACCTGATAGAGGCGTCTTTCAAATTTTTTGAAGCTGTCAAATTTTCAATAACTACACTACCCTTCAAGTAGTACAAGTTGTTACATCGAATGTCCTTCAAAACTACTATTGAGACATTGGACATCTTGAGAACGTCTTCTCTAAGAGTCCTCTTAGGTCCTGCACCTCCAAAATTCCAATTGAAATCAAATTCTTTTTCAACTGAGGTATATACCTCACATCATTCAACTCTCTTATCATCTCATCAAACAACTTGATGCGTATTGTATCTAAGTCTGGCATGTGTGACCATCATTGAATGTCACCAAGTCTCCATCTAGTTTTTCAAAACTAGCAAAACACTCTCGTTTAGGATAAATATGATAAGCAGCGCCTGTATCCAAAATTCACTCAGAGTTCTTTGAATAGCAGACACTGATGGTGATAGAAAGTGAATAACTAGATGAGTCAGAATCATTACCAATCGTCATTATGATCTTTGACTCTGATTTTCACTCCTTTTTGTTTGAGTTTTGGACAATCAATCTTTCAGTGTCCCACTTCTTTACATTAAGTACACTGATTTTTCTTCAAATATTTATGACTATCAGTTTTGAACTTTTTAATATCTCTCTCTTTTAGTTTTTCGTGCCATCAAACTTCACCACATCGCTCTTTGATTGGTGGATGTTCACGGTCTTCACGATGGACTGATTAACTTCGACCATATCTCCGCAAAGTGAAACCCTAGAAGAGTTTTCGGAGCGATCTACTCCACCAAATGTGATCCCCTGAGCAATCTAAAATGTTGTTCTGAGATCGATATATGATCCCACGAACAGTCTTAACACTGACACATGATTTTCGCTGAACAGACATGATACTCTTGAAATCGACACACGATCTCACGCCGAACTTAGGAGGCTCTAATACCACTTGTTGCGCCATCTAAAGGACTGCGTTGACAAACAACGTCGACACCGATCGCTGGAGATCAGTGTTCTCAATGTCAAGTCAATCACAAACCAATATGACACGAACCAAAATACAGAAGAAAGCGAGATCTGAACGATTTCACGAGGTTCGATAACTTGCCTATATCCTTCGAGCAGAAGAGAGAAGATTCTTATTCAAATAACTAGAGTTATAATGGTTACAAATTGATTCAGAGATTCAACTCGAGAATCTACGCAAATTAGCCATAAAATTCTTACAAACAAACTAATCCTTGAACTCCCAACAATCAATTCAAAACCAATTCTTCAAATCGATAGTCATATTGATACCAATGAGGGTGCATAAATCCTTCTTATATAGCCAGAGGAGAGAGTCATTGAAGGAAATCAAACCGGATACGTAATCTGCATCAAAATAGAAGTCTAAAACCAACTCGAGTTGTCAAAATCCGCAACCTAATCGACCAGACGGTCGACCGACTCCATGTGCGGTTGACCGCTAGTTCAATCTTATGTGCCAAAAAACCAACGCAACTATCTATTAAATCTCAGTTTTCGGGTCGGTCTATAGGCTATCAAAAAATTACTGAAGACAAAGCCTCAGACGCGAACTTCCCAGACGCGGAGATCGTGTTCCAGCCTCAGACGCGGACCTCGCGTCCTTTCTCAGACGCGGAGGTCGCCAGACGCGGACCTCGCGTCCTTTCTCAGACGCGGAGGTCGCCAGACGCGGACCTCGCGTCCTTTATCAAACACGGACCTCAGCCAGCTCCGCGTTTCAACTCAAACGCAAGCCTGAGCAGCTCCGTGTTCCAACACAGATGCGAGCCCGTGAGCTCCGCGTCTCAACATCAGAGCGAGGTCCGCGTCCAGCGCGAAACCCGCATTTCTGCTATAACTGACAGCCACGAACTTGGTCAGTTACACCCCATTTTCTCTCCACATAGTAGGGAATAACTTCCCATTATGAAGAGATTTAAGGAGTTGGTTACACCCCCTCTCATTATGGAGAGATTTAAGGGGTTGATTACACCCTAATTCCTCTATAAATAGGTATGAATAGCTAGAGAAGAGGAGGGACCCGGGGGGAGGGGACCTCTTCTAAAAGAGGCTCTGGAAGGGGACCTCTAAAAAAAGGGACTGACGATGAGAGTCCTGGTGGAGGAATTCAAGAAGCCATAGGCAAGGGGGAGAGCGACCTCAGCAGCGTTCGGCCTCGAAGCTCTTATAACCTGGGAAGAGTTCAACTCTTTCTATTAACTCGCTGAATTCAAGTTTTTTATATCTCTTTGAGATTCCATTACTGATAGGAGCTGTGCTACTCTATCAGTAGATCCAAAGAGGGGATCCACAAGAGAAACTTGACGTTCGGCCGGTCAACGTAAAACAAGACTCATTCTCCACCGCCACATGAAGAACCCAGCATTAAATAAAGAGGAGAATCAATCAAAAGATTCCCTCTCTTTTATAATCGGATTGTATCCGTTGTAATCTTCTATTCAATTAAAAAAATTTTGCAATTGTGATCTTTTCCGACGCGTACACTGTCGACCGCCGCCTAGCTTATTTCCTCCTCATGCATATTGTGCACGTCATAAGTGCTCTGCTCGTGCATCTTTTTATTGTATTCTTTATTCATATAGACTGCCTCCGATGCTCCTCTCGCTTGACCATCTCCAATGAGTTTATAAAATCTCCATCTTTTATTTTCTCCCTCACGTTAATGTGTGCTCTTAAATAAAACAATAAAGCAGAATAGGTTTCCCTGGCTTTTGTTAGAAAAGAGAAATCAAATGCCTCTAATAATTAGTGGGAGGCTCGAAATCAGAACAAAAGTCCCAGTGGTTATCCACCTGATTTCTCACTCAAGACGAGGCAATCACTGCCTCAATTGTAAAAATAGAAATCTGATCATTACATGACCGCATGTGAAAAAGGAGTCAAAATTATTCATGAATTATCTAATCTGTGAGAATTGTGAAAGATTCTTCACTCGAGACTTCTTATACTGTGGCTTCGGCTTTTATTCAGCAAAAAGATAGATGCATGCATGAAGAAATGGAATCTTCTCATTCCACAGCAACAAAAGAGCTGCTTTCTCTTTTTCTGACATACCAGGGATTTTGCTTGGGAAAAGAAAATGTTCCATAAAATAATTCAGGTGGATAAACATGGTCTCAGTCCTATCGGATTTGTTAGTGAGACCCTCTCTTGGGTAGCATTTATCTAAAGAAATCGTTTAATAGACAAACTTAGAATTTACGATTCCAGATAGGATCATTAGCAGTCATGAATGCTATAAAATTTTGAGGTCGCCGCTCCACAGTTACGATGCAGACGACCGTCATGATCTAAATTAACTAGTATATCTTGACGGTGAGAAACCGAACACAACGCCAAGAGAGGGGCGGCAACTGCTACGAGAGAGAGAGGAGAGAGGAGGACGCTGGTTGGAGGGAGAGAAAGAAGAAGGAGTGCTCTCTCTATCTTTCACGCGGATGAAGAAGAACAAACGAACGAAAGACGAACAGAGTTTGTGAAGGAGTCATGAAAAAAATTCACTTTGCTCGATTTTAATTAATATTATTGTATAATAGAATTCAGGAGACGTAACACGAGAAACAAGACTATAATTTATGCATTTAAATTGTTGCTCACAAAACAATATTTAGACAGCACCAAGCCCCAATTGTGAAGTCAGCCACCCCCTCCCTACCATCCAAAAGCAATCATTGATCAATTTCTGAAAGTCAAAAGGAAAGTATATCTACATGTGTTAGGTCATGATGTAAGATGCCAATGGCCCTCCAATGAAGTGGGCATCATATTTCCTCAGAATCTTGTTTTCTGATCACTAGCGTGTTCCTAGTAAAAAAAAAGGTATCACATTTTGAGAACAAAATCATTCTTCTGACCAAATCCTTGGACTTGGATTTTGTGGGGAGATTTGGTTGGTGGAATGTTAATGAGAATTTACACCTTTATATGATCACCTTATCTCTCTCATCATCTCATGTGGTCCTAAGGTGGCATGCATTAGTTTTTGTTCTCCAGTTGGCAGTCAATTTGTGGTGATGGAAAATATCATGGAGGGGAAGAGAGATTCCATTGCGGCTCATTGCTCACAGTCATCAAAGCTCCAATTATACATAGGAATCTAAGTTTACATGATAGCGGCTTTGACTATGATTTTTCTCATCATATGTTTTTCAAAAGAACAAGAGATGCCCATCATTTTTCTTTTTCTTTTTTTTGCTTGTGTGTTGGATATTGAAGAGGTTGTCCTTTTCCCCTTTAAGGTAGATTCTTTTAGTCAAAGTTCATAGACATTGCAAGAGAATATTAGAGGAAAAAGAAGAAGAAGAAGATCAAATAGTAAAAGGCAAGACAAATTATGAAAAGGAGAAGAACATCCTCGATGATATCTTTAAACCCCTTTATTTGATAGATAGAAGATTTTTTCAACATAATAAGTTTGAAATGTGGCTGGGAGAAGGGAAGACTTGCAAGATAAACATCATGACATGATGAAAACAAAGAGAGTAGCGAATCCAACTAGGTATG